>RJWM01005653.1:0-90282 GCA_004363535.1 Dasyprocta punctata
TTTTCTTTTGTATTCCATGTTGATGCCCACAAATATCCTATGATATGTATCCCAATCTTTAAAATTGAGGCCTCTCTCAGAGAAGAAAGATGTCCATCCCTTAGGGATGTCCTCTGGTTGTAGCTGATTCTTTATATCTATCCCAAGAACCTACCTTCTTCTGCTGTTTGCAGTACTGTGATAGTGTCTATGTTAAATCTCAGAGATGTGCTGGATATGGAGCCAATCTTGTCGCTGGATGTGGGGGCTGGGACTGGTCTTCTCTCAATGGAGCTATGCAGAGTTCCATTTCTGTCTCTTCAGTGCTGCTTTAGATGCTTCCATGTTACTGTCCTTACTGATTACTTTGCTCTCCAAAGATGTGTAGATCTGTGCCCTGGGATGTTGTCTTAGTTCTTGGGGTTTCCATCACTCTTACACTCTTCCATCAGCCCTGCCATCTGGAAATGGGGGTAAAGGAGGAGACCTGGTGTATTAACTCACTGTCTTCTGACTGACCCCACCATCTGGGCTATAATGGAGGGGCACAGACATGAATTTATTGCCTTCCAGGCAGTCTGCCCTTCAAGATGCAATGGAGGAGGCCAAGTTGGAAAACTCACTGTCTTCCAGCCTACCCCACCATCGAGGATGTAATGGAGGGGCACAGAGCATGAACTCACTGTTTACATAACACATTTTCGTTCTTTTTTCTTTATTCTCCTCTTTCTTTCTCCTCTCCCTCCATTTCTTGGTCTCTTTCTCTTTTGCAATAGATATATCTCACTATTTTCTATTTTTCAACTTTTATTTTGCTCTTTATCACATGAGAGTTTCTCATACAAGAAATAGCATGTGATATTTGAGCTTGTGTGTCTTATTTGTCTTACTTTACATTATAGACTCAAAGTTCGTTCATTTTTTCTACAAATGATTCAAGTTTATCTTTCCAAGAGTCATACTCCAATGTCTGTAAATGCCACATTATCTGTTCATCTGTTGATAGACATGTGGATCAATTTCAGGATTTAGTTCTTATAAATTGTGTTGCTATAAGCATGTTATGCATGTATCACTGTATTATGTTGTCTTTAACTGTCTTTTGTGAAGATACCTAGAAGTGAAACAGCTAAAATTTCCATTTCTAGTTTCTTGAGGAATTTTCAAAATGATGTACTCCTGATTTTTAAAAATATTTTATTCCCTATTCTATTCACTAAAGTAGTGACTTTGTGGATTACAGAACAAAAGTTTCACTTCATTGGAAAAAAAGGAACACAAATAAAATGTGCTTTTGATTAATAAAATTAATTATAATATTAAGCTATGTCTTAAAGTCTTAATGAATTGATCTTTTATATTTTTGAAATAATTTACATGTATAAGAGCATGGATAATTATGATTTATGACACCACATTCTTCAATACAGATATGTAGATATTTAAAGCTAGAAGATTTATCATAAAATCTGTTCTTTGACATTTATTTCATTATGACCTCCTGAGATAAGTTTATTTTTGTAATATAATAAACAGATTCACCATTTATCACACTAAAACAATTTAAAATACAACTAGGGGACTATCTTCTTTGCTTCCACTGATTCTGACTCAAGGAGTATTGTTATTTGGAGAAAGATTAATAATTCATTGACACAGAACCCATCTGCCCACCCACACTTGAACACCAACTCTGAGGTCCATGAGGACCAGGAGTCTGTGCCCAGTGACCAGAAGTCATCTGGGAACCCTTGGTGAGGCTCCTAGGGAGACTGAAAAGCTCCACCAGAAGCCCACCCACACCCAGACAGCATCTCTGAGGCCCGCATAGACCTGGAATCTGTACCCGGCAATGCACAGTCAACAAGAAAGGCTCTTGGGGACCTGGAAGCTATGCCCAGGGGGCTACCCACACCCACACACCATCACTGGGGCCTGTGGGGACCAGGAATCTGCACCCAGCAATCTGCACTCATCCAAGTACCCCTGGGAGTGCGAGCCTGCGCCCAGTGACTTGCAATCATCTGGGAACCCTTGGTGAGGCCTTCTGGGACTGGGAGTCTGCACCAAATGACCCATTCACACCTGGAAACCATCTACGAGGCACTCAGTGTCTGTTAACCTGTGCCAGTAACTTGTAGTCATTCCGGAAACCTCAGTGAAGTCCTCAGGGACTGGTTGTCTGTGCCCAATGATTCGGAGCCAACAGCAACACTCAGTGAGGCCCACTGCCTGACTGCCCACCAGAACAGTAAGCAACTAGGACTTGATATTTGACTGATTCGGAAGAACACAGGAAAATGTTCTAGGGGCTATGGGGAAAAAGGAACTGTTCTTCACTGTTATTGGGAGTTTATACTGGTACAACCACTGTGGAAATCAGTGTGAAGTTTCTTCAAAAAGTTAGGATTAGAGGTCCCATTTGACCCATTTCTGGGCATTTTCCCAGAAGAGTTGAAATCATCATACCCCAGTATGTACACCCATGTTTATAGCAGCACAACTTGTAATAACCAAATCTTGGAAACAAGCCAAATGCCCATTAACTGAGGAATAGATAAAAAAGTTATGGTATTTTTATACAATGGAGTACTGCTCAGCTATAAAGAAAGATACCATCAAGGCTTTTATAGGTAAATGGATGAAACTTGAGACCATACCCAAACATGAAATAAATCAGACTCATAGGTGTAAATACTATATTCTCTCCTTAGTATAGGAAACTTAAAGAATAAATAAGATCCAAAATTGACAATACATGTTGTGAAAGGGTAACAAATTGCTAAAAGAGGAAATTAGGATGGGGACAGGAGAAAAGGAAAGGAAAAAGAAAAAGATATAAATTTATTTATATACACAAAATAACTAAGATGAGTATACTACTAATCCTATTACTTCTTGGAAGAGAAAAATTAATATACATTTGATTAGATCAATTTGCATGTCTATATCTGGCAATTCAAGAAACTCTTTTGAAGATAACAATGTTCAATATTACAACCTTTGTTAAATTCCTATTATCTTGTTTTGAAAACTTATATTGTTATGATTTGGGGTGTTTTGTTGTTCTTTTTTTATTTGAGCGAAGAAAAACAAAACAAAAACAACAACAACAACAACAAAAAAAGACGACATATATAGTAAAAACAACAAGCAAAAGAGACAAGCAAATGACTAGAGTAAATACACAACATTGCAGGTTTACACAACCGGTAGATACAAGCTTGACAATGGTTGCAATATTGCGCATCGTTATCTTTAAAATGGTTTCTTACATTATCAGATATAGACATGCTAGATTGATCTAATCATGTGAGTATTAATTGTTCTTTCTCACTAACGAATACATTCAGCAGTGTTCTTTTTAGTTATCTTACATATACATATATACAGGTTTATATCTTTTCCTCTTCCCTTTTCTCTTTCCGCCTATGTTTTGTTGTTCTTGTAGCTGTTGTTTGTATGTCTCTTGTTTTTAGTTTCTTTTTTCTGTTTTTTCTCTTTAAAATAAAAAATTAGCAAAATTCTTTGACGTATTTTTAATTAATCATTTTATTTAGAGATAATTGTTGGAGTTGCAAGAAATAATATTCAAGGTCTTGTGACTATTTTTTCCAATTTCCACCAACTTTTTTGTTGTTGTTGTTGTTGTTTTTTTTTGTTTTTTTTTTTTTTTGTTTTTTGCACCAGGTATCAAACTTAGGACATTGTGCTTGCCAGGCAGTTGCTATGCCTGTGCCACTGAGCTGTATCCCCAGTCCACCAATTATATTGTCAAAATTATTGTACAATATTATAACCAGATATTGGTATTTGTATAGTCAGGATACATTTGGCTTTTTGTTTTTTTGAGAAAAAGTTTCATCCCTTTCCCTTGCCACAACAGAGCTCACCAATTTTTCAATTTCTAGCAATCACTAACATGCTTTTTATTTTTATATATTTTCATTTCAAGAATTATATATCAATGAAGCTGAGCAATAGGTAACACTGGAGATTCTGCTTTTTTTCTTAGCATAATTCACTGCAGACATACAGAAGTGTGTATCTGTAGGTTGTACCTTTTTATTGCTAGCTATTACTAAATGCTAAACGCTACTGATGTGTCTTCACGTGTTTAATCATTTACTTATTGAAAGAACTGTGATTTGCAACTTGTTTAGAGATACTGTTAACAATGATTCCATGAAAATGTATGTTTGAAAATTTTGTGCGCTTTCATTTATCTGGGATACACATCTGAGAATGAGATTCCTGGGTTATATGATATTTGCATATGAGGTTTCTGAAGAAACTGTCAAACTGTTTCCAGAGTGATTGTGCCCTTTAATAGTCACACTAGTGATACATGAATGATTCAGTTTCCTCATATCTTTAGCACAATTTAGCTCCGTAATTATTTAATTCCTTTCATTAAGCACTTGTTTGAAGTAGATAAAATTTTCATTCATCTTTGTGAGTAGGTACATAATATAGCTTGTTTAGTTTTAAATTTTCTTTCCGTCTTCCACCCAGTTCCCTCCATCTGTCTCTAAAATCCTTTTCCCATTTTCATTTTTATAGCTGTTGCTATTTTTGCTTGTGGTCACATTTATTGTGGATATTTGATAGCTGTCCACGACATACGTTAATTCTTACTTACCCTTCCATTCTGCCTGTCCCCCTTTTCGCAGACTGCTAGATCACTTATCATTAACAAGATATCTGTTTCCATATTTCCTTCTATCTATCCCTTATTTTGCTTTTTGTTTGTACTTTGCCTTGCTCAATGATGGCCTGACAGCGACCCAAGAACCAGCAGAGTTCCACCCTTTGCAGTCTCAAAATTGCAAAGGTGAATTGTTTTTAGAAGACAACCACAAGGCACCATGCTCCAGAATGGTGGAGGCCTAGAGAATTTGCTCCTTCAGATTGGGTTTGTAGTACTCAGCAATCTAGACACTTGGTCCCTACTGTCAAGACAGAAGGAAACCTGCTTACTGCTCCATCTGGCAGCAGACCTTAGCAGCATCTACTCTGTGCTGTTTTTAGATTCGTACAGAATGAAAGGTTTGTGGAGTCAGGAAGACTTCCATTCAGAATTCAGAAGAAGACATGGGAGGCTAAACATTTTGTTTCAAGAAGGAAGTATATGATGCCATGACTGTCAAACCAAAGGTGCAGTGGAGACCCCACAGAAGGTTGGAGAAGCTAGGGCCATAGATTGTCAGGCAAACCACAAGGAGTAAGCTAACCCACCCCAAGAGAGAAACTGTGTGTGCTACAATCTCTGGAAGTGCCACTGGGGCCAAGCCACCCAACCTCTTTGGAAGTCACATCTTACCACAGATTGTCAGGGATGCTGAATATGGAACTACAGGAGTAAATGTTTCCCTGTTGAATTTTGTTATTGCCTTGGTTCTATTCTTTTCTACACTCCTATTTCTCACTTTTGGAGTGGGGATATTTATCTCATACCAGTAAATGCTGAAATTGTTTAACTTTGTTTTTATTTTCAGAGGGGCTCATACCCTTATATCTCAAAGATTTTGGACTCGGACTTTTCAGCAGTGATGGAACTGTCAGGAATATGACAACTTTTAGTGGCAGACTAAATGCATTTCCGTAAGAGAATGTACATGGGTCTTTTGGGATGCAAGGACAGAATATTTTAACTTTTATACAGAAGTCCCCCAAAGACTCATGTGCCCTTAGTTGGGGCTTATGGGTGTTGGCAGGATCATGAGTGTGTGACATTGGATTATGGGTGTGATGAATGGATTGATCTACTGATTGATTTAGCATAGTTTTAGGTGTGGGAAATGAGAAACCACTGTGGGTGTAGCTGGCACCGACCAATAAACTTGTAACTTGAGTGGAATACAAGGGGAAATTGAGGTTAAATGCTTACTGTTTTCTCCTCTGCCATGCCATTTTGCCATGCCACCCTGCCTTGGAGCCAGCCAGCTATGAACCAAAACCTTTTAAAACAGTGAGATAAAATGAACTTTTCCTTGTTTAAATTGTGGATGTTTTGTATTTTGTACCAGCAATGAGAAAGTTACTAAGACGTGGAGTCTATTTTGACCTTTAGTCTTGATTCTCAAAGCTTCATGTACTGATTTCTCAGAGTGTACTACCTTCTCAAAGCACAGTGCCAAGCCTCCATAGCCTTGTTCTGAAATCTGTGTAGAATTTTCCCTGATCCCACAACTCTTGCATTCTTTGTATGTATAAAATGATGTCTAAGTGAATAATGGCAAGGTCTGTCACCAGACTGAGCAGTAGCTGGCCCAGTTTGTGTCATAGTTGCAGATTTCTTTAAATTACTTCGTAGGTGAAATCTGAGAAACGTTCTTCCCTTCATCTCAGAAAGTGTGGAATGTCATTTGTTCTCTCCTCGAAGCAAAATCGTAAGTTTTGCAGGGTAAAATGTGGGATCTTGCTGTTTTGTAGAATGCCTTTAAGGTTTGTTTACTGCTGTCTTTATTGAAAGTACTTGAATTCTTTTGATGGCAACTAGTAGCCAAGTCCTGGTCTAATAGGCTCTAATTTTATACGCACTTCCTTTCTGCTCACCAACAACATTTTCCAAATTATTCAACTGGCTTTTTGCTTATTCTTCTCACAGTGGACCATATTAAAAGTCCTACCTGAATGTTGTTCTGCCTTGATCTTTCCTCTGCTGAATGTCTCAATCTTAGTCTTCTGCAAAGTCTCAGGACATGAGCAAAATGTAGACACATTTCCTGACAAAGCATAACAAACCGTCGAACTCAGTAGCCAAATGAATCCTTCTTTCTGTTGAATCTTTCTTATCCTTGTCTTTATAGTTTACATTTCAGATAACACTCTGGTCTTCAGATCTTTGATCACATAAAGTTCACAGGATTCTAGGGGTCCTCTAACTGACATCTTCAAACCTTTTTAAATTCTTTCTGAGAGCTAGTGCCAAGGATTTCGTACTATGTGATCAGGTGTATTCACAGATCCAACCTGATTCCTGGTGCAAAATTCTGTCTTAGTTACTTTCTTATTGCTAGAACACAATGTTTAATACTCAGAAGTTAAAGGAGAAGTTAAAGATCTATTTTCTTCAGTTTTTAGAGCATTTGATTCATAATCAGTTGAATCCAAGGCAATAATGACATTGTGGTAAGGCCTGGTTGAAAAACACTGCTCGCATCTTGGTGACTGTGAAAAAGAAAAATGAACAAGTAAAAGAGGGAGATTTGTCCTTCCTGATAGTACCTCCAGTGTTCCACATCTAAGCAAGTCTCAACACCTAACAGCAAGTCAGCTAGCTTCTCCAGAATTTAATTACCATCTGGAAGGCCTGTCTCTGACCACACGAAATTCTAAGGTGACATTCTTGATCAAAACCATAAGAGGAATGTAATGTAGGGGAAAGGCACTCATTTTGATTGACATATATACATAATCTGCTTCAAAAACAAAGAAAATCTGAACAAAATAGAGTGCAAAGTACAAGACAGAAACACGTTCCCTGGATTCTATCTTAGTGACTGGATTTTGTTTTGTTGGTAGCCAATCAACCTAAACTTGATAAAACTCTGATGCAATGAATCATTTTTTCTTTTAATATAGTTTCAAATATATGAAATTGAAAGTATTATAATGCCTATATTTTGTTTTTTTCATTTGTTTAAATAAATCATGTTTGCATTTAGTGAACCTTATGGGACAGATGATATTTTAGTACAAAAAATAAAATAAGGAAGTCTCTGCTTCAGCAAATTCACAATCTAACACTGAAGTGCATACTAGCACATTTCAAATGAAGAGCATACAAAATACATTATCTTGTGTAAAACTGGAGTAAATATAGATTTTAAAAAATTCCTTGATTTTAGAGAAAATCTATCACATTATATGTGATATTGTAATGAGATAGAGGTGCTCATGATGGAAATGATGCAGAGTACTCTGGGTAGGAACAAACAAGTAATTTTATTTTTATTTTATAATTTTAAATAATTGTTTTGCTGAAATATAACATACTGTTTATATACATGTAAACCAATTTTTATTTACTTATATTCTCTCTATATCTACTTTACATCTATATTGGTATGTCTATATCTAGAAAGAGATATGACAATCTTAGTAATAAAAATACATTTTCCAAAGTGAGCATACCAGTATAATCATCTTACAGATTTTACAAAATATTTTTGGTTAGATTCTCAAATAATGTTGAATATAACAGTAATTCAGTAATTCATGTATGTATGTTACTGAGTAATAGTCCATTGCATGGAAATTTATTTATACATGTCAGTATGCATAAACATTTCTAGTGCCTGTTTTTTTCTTTTCCATTCATTTTACATATAAAATGCACTTTAAATGGATTTTGTTTAGAGTATGCAGTAGGGACTGCAGTTTTTCCATAATAAATATAAATTAGTGTAATAACCTTCACTGAAAGACTGTCTTTACTTTTCTTTGCACATTTTTAACCGTGTAAATTTCAAATGTCACATAACATCTTTACTTGCAAACTTGCACTTTTTCCAGTAATATATCTCTATCCTAAGGCCAATGCCAAACTTTCTTAAGCATTGTAGTTATTATTTAGAGGTGCATGCCCATGGCTTTACTGTTCTTTAAAATTATCTTCATTTGCTCTAATGTCCTGGCTAACTCTTTGAATAATATAGCTTTATTGACTTTATAGGTCAAAATAGGGAATGCTGTCTTTAAAATGAAACCTGATAATTCATAAAATCAGAAAAACTCTCCATTACTATTGATTTCATTAATTTAGTTAAACATTATTAATGATTCTCCGTCCAGAAGTCTGAAATTGCTCCTTTGAAAATAGTATGTACATGAAATAAAACAAACAAAAATATCTCACTTCTTTGAAAATATTCATATTTTCTTTGATGTGTAACAGTTTTACTACAGTATTTATTGCTGCAATTTCTTCTTATTTATCCAGCTTAAATTTTTAAAACTACTTATATTTATAAATCAATTTTTTCATCAGATTTCAAAAGGCCTTCAACGTTTCATGTAGTGTTTCTTCTCATATCTTCCCTCCCTTTATTCAGGAGCATCAAATCTAGATATGATACACCAGCTGGGGTGTCTTCTATGTTTTTTTTTCTTCCGAATTTTTATTCTTTTATCCCTCCATATCTGAGTCTACTACATGACTTTTGACCTACATTTTTCTTTCTTTCTTCTCTCCACTGGCATGATAATTTCTTTGAATAGCATATTTTGGGTTGATTATTTGGCTTTATAGTGTAAGGACAGGGGAAGTGAAAGAAAGGGGAAAATAATCGAAATCAATATGTACATGTACCAATTTCAATATATGCATGCACCAATTTCCTACAGGGATTGTAATTATTATGTACTGTAAACATGTGCAAATAAAAATGTAGAAAATCTGATTTTATTGCTTTATTTTGTTGTTCTCCAAATCATCAATTCTTTTGAAGATAATATGACATTTATTTTACTTCTTTTGCCTGTAACTTCAATATTTGGTTTTCTTAAGAATTTTTCTAGTAATTTTTTCTCTTCATTTCAGATCATTTTATTTTTGTCCCTAATATGCCTGCTAATACAAAATCGAAGTTCATTAAATGTTTCTAAAAACTGTTTGAGGTTTTGAATGGTGTTATATACCTCCACTAAGAATTTTCCTTTCAAGTAATTAGGATGGAATCATATTTCAATCCAGTCTGTCATGAATCTGATTTGCAGCCCCAAATCAGTCTTTATTTGGGCTTTAATGTTCATTCATTTTTATTTTGCCTTTTCTTCCACGTTGTAGCTTTGGAGAGGGTACCAGTTTATTGAAGGTCTTCTCAGAGTATCCTGTCCTCCAACGTGTGTCTTTGGAGACATGAAAGATTACTGAATAACTTTAAACTTTCAACTAATTACCTAATTCTCTTCTGCTCTAGAGTTTTTCAGTCATGTCTAGTTGATTAGCAAAATTTGAAAATTATTGATAATGTTGGATTATGTTTTAGTATTTTTCTTCTTTCCAGAACACTTTTTCTCAAATAATACAGCCTTAGTTGCTCTTGGATAGTTTCCAACAATATTTCTTTAAAGGTTCACTCGCTATCCCTTTCCCTTTTCCCTCATCAGTTTCTATTTTCTTCTGAAACATTTCTCCCCAATTCACAATATCTAATGTACACTTTGGAAAGGAAAAATTATATATGTGATAGTTAAAATAGTAATAGAAAAGGAAGATTTGTGCTAATATTGTTTGGACAATATTCCATGCCTGTGCCTTGAACTCTGAGTAACTACTATAAAGATAGCAATATGCAATGTATTAATTACTGTAACTCTCCTATTAGCCTGATTTGAAACTGCTTTGTTACTATTTTCCTTCTCTTTAAAATAAAAGAACATCCAAGTTGTTCTCTTTGTAAATATTAATATCATAAAATCTATTTTTCTTAAATAGAATTAAAAGTAGTCACTTCTCTTTTATTTTAATTCTTATTATTATGACTATCCAGAGCTACTATCTACTATGGTAGAATTTTGAAACTCAATGGTTAAAGAGAACATATCTTCTTATCTGATATAACTTTAGAATATAGATTCTCAGTAATCATCAATGAAAATATTTTTCAGATGATATAAATAATTAGGCACAATTATTATTTTATTCACATTTGATATTGCTGTAAGTCATAGGCAAAATGTTTTGGCATTAATAGTAATGTTTTGGAGTTCAGTATTTTTTTCTTATTTCTGGAAGAGTTTTAATTTACAATGCATTGCAAACTTATACAAAAAAGAAAGCAGCACATCAAGTGATGGGTGAAGGAGGGGAGGGACTAAAGGGAAAGTGGATCAGAAAAGGAATGAAGTAGTACTCCATTGCATAAAAAACCACATCTTTTTTAATCCACTCCTCAGTTAATGGGCATTTGGCTTGTTTCCAAGATTTAGTTATTACAAATTTTGCTGTTATAATCATGGGTATGCATATATCTGAGTGGTATGATGTTTTTAATTCTCCCAGGAAGATACCTAGAAGGGAATAGTTGGGTCAAATGGGACCTCTAATCCTTGTTTTTAAAGAAACTCCCATAGTTGTTGCACCAGTCTACACTCCCACAACAGTGGATAAGCAGCCCTACCAGCATTCGTTTTTGGTTGATTTTTTTTTTTACGATTTTTTTTCATTTTAAAGAGAATAAAACCAAGCAAAATAAAACAGAATAAAGTCAATAAAAACAAACCAGTGTGACACAGGACTTCAAAACAATACAAAGTCAACAGTGGCTACCATAATGCCTCTTCTTGTTTTCAAAATAGCTGCCCATACCTTCAGACATAGTAAAACTCAAACAAAACAGAATAGAACTAACAAAAACAAAACTATATATGCAATAAAGGACTTCAAAAACAAGACAATAGTAAGTCCAAAATGATTACCATAATATATCTTGCTATCTTTGAAATAGCTGCTGATGCCATTAGATATAACAAAATCAAACAGAATAAAACCCAACCCAACAAAACAATGGAAATGATACAGGACTTCAAAACAAGGTTATACAGAATTATCAATGGCAACCACTTTCCGAAGGAGATCCCCCCAGATGCCACACTGTGTACCATTGTCCTCTGAATAGATGATCAGCCCAGCAGCCCTAGATGGCAAACACCACAAGCATCAAATTGCATTTCACCTCAATCACTATCACGACAACCTGTGTTTCTCTGGACTGACCAGGTCGCTTATAGGGGTTGGTTCTTCTTGTTTCCTAGCCTGAGTGCCGGAAGAGGCTGGAGTCTTTCTGTCCCCCCAGCAGCCTGTGCAAGGTGCTGATTTGCAGGGAGGGCTTGCTTCTTGGTGACATCTTCTTCTCTTCTGCCACAGCCCATCAATGGCACTGACTCACAGGAAAAGGCTGGGGTTTGGCTGTCCCCGCGGTGGCGGCAGCCCACACATGGCACTGGTTCACTCTTCTTGTTCTCTTCCCCTGCTGTCCATGACTGCTGTTGGTTGATTTCTGGAGAATAGTCATTCTGTGTGTATTGAGATGGAATCTCAGTGTTCTTTTAATTTGCATCTCTTGAGTGACCAATGATGTTGAACATTTTTTCATATACTTATTTGCCATTTGTATTTCTTCATTTCAGAAGTGCATATCTCAGATGCCCATCTTTGGTACTACTAATAAAGAAGGATAAACTCAACACTTTTTATAGGTATATCAATGAAACTTATGGCCATAATCTAAGTGAAATAAAAGACACAGGTACAAATATTATATTGTCTCTTCGGTGTGAGAAGCTAAAAGAGTAAATAAGTTCCAAAATGTACAATACATATTGTGAAATGGAAGAAATTGTTTAAAAATAAAAATAAACTAGGATGGCAAAAAGGGAAAAGGAATTAAGGGAAAAGGAAAAAAATGCGAGATAGTTATACTACTAGTTTCTCTTAGTTCATTGAAAAGAAAGAATGATTAGTGCTTATATTGATTGGAGAAATTTTTATGTCCATATCTTGTACTCTGAGTAGCTAGTTTAAAGCAACAATACACAATGTATTAGCTATTGTCATTCTTCTACTATTTTGTTATGAAACTTTACTTCCATTAAATTAAATTTTTAAAAACTTCTTACATTGTACTATGTTCATGCACCAATTCTCCATAAGAAATGTAAATATTATGTGCTACAAACATGTGCTAATAAACAAATAAGAACTAATTAGTACATATTCCAAATTGCTGCTTTAAAAATGATCATTAGTAACTGAGCTGGAGATTTTGCTCAGTACTAGAGTGTTTGCCTACCATGGCGTTAAATTGACACCCAGCATTATCAAATAAACAAACAAAAAGACCCAATCATTAGTTTTCAAATAGCTTTGTTTCTTAACTTGCCACAAAATACAAAGAAAAACTAAAGATATAATGAACTCATAATTTTAACACATAAAATAAACACTTTCCAATGAAAGTGAAAAAATTCAAATTTACAATAAATTTGACAATTTTTTTGTTCTACTGTAGTATTCTGTTAGAATACAGTATCTTTATAATATGTGCTTTTCACTGTGCAACTGTTTTTCTTAATGAAATGATAACTGTGAAATTTTAGCATGCACCATTTCTGCCTTTGAAGAGATGAATAATAAGAGGAAAATTAATTTTTTCTAAATAGTTTATAGGAAACGTGTGATGTACTTTGCATGCTGGACTACCTTTAGATTTATTTTTTATATTATTAATTTTCCCCTACTTTTTGGTGATGTTTAAAATTTCTGTTCAGTAATACAAGGATTGCTTGTTTTAATTGGTTATTCTTTGGGATTAAGCCCATATAAAATCAGTACATATTTTAAAAAGCATTGTAAAATCAATGAACTAAATAAAATAAAAACGTATTTCTCTTACAAAATTTAGTTACACATGTTCAAGGAATAAGATATTTCTTTATTTATGGACATAATTAGTAAAGAAGAAATATTGCTATAAGAAAAAGTGTGTTATATAATGAAATTCTCTCATACAATTTGCTGTATGTAACAGTTAATTCTGGAACTTTTACATGTTAGGCTTTTGATCATGTTAAATTAGTTAACCACTATTATTGAGTAATAATTTATAAATTAAGTGATTTCACACTGAGATATACTCCACACAGAATGGCTTAGTAATAGAGACAAAAATAATAGCAACAAAAGTAATAGTTCACAACACAGTAAATTAGTATACGCAGTTTTCTCTTAATGGGCAGAAATTTATTCACTTTCCAGACGTGCTGTATCATCAAACAAGAAGTATGTCCTAGAGACTACATTTGTGCATGGCAGAAATCCACCTTCCTTTTGGGTGGGGTATTAGAGTGCACAAACATGTGTTGTTCTCAGGCCAAGCTGAGTTTCAGTACTTAAAAAACATTAATCCTCAGACATCATAAGTTCAGTGCCCTGAGTGATACATTCATGAATACATGGAACTCATATTGTGCTTTTTTCTTAGAAGGTAAGTGGATCACTGCAGAATGTGAACATATGGTGTTGAGGGGTTTACATCAATGTAGCTTCCCTGGCAAATGTGTTTCATCAATGTTTATCTTACCTGTGTTAGTGAAATTCCCTGGGCAACAGTGCTGTGGTTCCAAACCCAGATGATGGGATGGGAGTGTTACCTTGGAGACGGCCAAAATGAAGGGTGACCTCACTCAGGAACAGAGGAGAGAAAGTGATGATGTCAGAAACTATGCTAAGGAATCACTCTTCTTTTTATTTTCATTTTATTTTTACTTTATTTTTGAGTCATAATGTGTAGATTTTATGTTTTTGTTTTTGATATCAACAATTGTAAATGTTTATGTAACCACTACCCACAAGAACAAAACTTTTCTCATGACTTTTTAAAATTAATAAACCTTACATCCTCAGTAAAATAGTTTTTTTAATAGTAGCCCAGCTAGATTTTGCATATATTTAAACTTCATGTAAGTGAAAAATCTCTTTGTCTGGTTTATTTTTGCCTATATATAGTTTCTAATTTTTGTGCTTGACACAATGCATTTTAATGTTTACTTCCTATTTATTTGTGAATAGAACTCCATGGTATGAATATGCCATTGTTTGTTTTTTCCTTTGTTTTTATGTTGCTGGGCTTCTTTTTTGTTAGCATCGACCATTTTAAATCATGTTTTTATGAGTTTTCCTGTACATGTATTACTGTGGACAAATATTTTCAATTTTCTGAAGTAAATATTTTAAATTCCATCTGAATCCATACACAAAATCAATTCAAAATGAATTATGATTTCAACTTCAAAGCTAGAAGTACAAAGTTTCTAGGTGAAAACACTGAAGAATGTCTTTTCAAGCACTGAACAGAAAATGTTCTTTTAGGGTATTAAAACAAAGCCAAAACTCTAGATACTAAAATATGTAAATTTACCTTCATTCATTATAAACCTTTTGTTCCCCCAAAATAAACATTATGTAAATAAATAGAAAAGTAAAAAATAAAGGAATGTCTTTAGGGAAGATAGCAGAGTAAACAGCCTCTCTGAGAGATACAGTCCAGATGTTGGAATATAGCATCGTGGAGAAGACAAGAAGGAAGGAAGGGGGTTCCCTGGACCCCCAAAGAATGTAAAGTGAGAATTGAAGCCCACAGAAAGAATAAAAAGAAAAACTTACATGAAGAAGAAGGTAGTAGCTGGTGGCACCTTTACCCAGAGCCAGACCCACTGTGCGAGAGGAGCTGCTGGAACCTGGGGACACATAATCAAGGTGACATGACGGTGGTGATCCTGGAGGCCTCTGCAGAGAGAGGTAGCATTGGGGGAGAGTGGCAGTGGATGGGAACACCAGATCTGGAAGACTGAACTGGCTGGCGGTGAGTACAGAGGGCTCTGTCCTCCCATAGGAGAGAGCAATTGGCTGGGAACCATTTTGGAGTTGCACTGGATAAGCCCAGAACCAGGACGGCTTCTGGTTTCCTCCAGCAGCTCCTAGCTGGGCACAAACCTATAGAAATTGTTTCGACTGAGCCCTGCCCCTGCATGCATTCTAGGGGCCATCTCAGAGGATCCCTGCAGGTAGCCAGCTTGGTCTGGAGGCAGTGGCCCCACGCACACTCCAGGGGCATTAGTGGAGGATCCGTGCCAGTGATCAGCCTTGTCTGAAGTTGATGGCCAGCCCCACCCTTGTGTGCACACCACCAGCCATCAGGGAGTCAACACAGACTCACAAAAGCAGCAAACAGCCCTTCACCAGCACACTCAATGGCCACCATTCATAGCTGTAATCAGCGTTGGCTAGAATAACCAAAGAGTCTCACTTCAGAGAGATTGTCATCAATGTAGGAAGTGCCTGGGACCCCAGTACCCATTTGTCCAGAAGCACACAGGAATATTTCTAGACAAAGAAGCAAAATGCAGTCTCTGGCCTCCAATCCAAGCAGAGCAAGTCCAGGAGATGCAAAAGCAGAAAAGATCAGGAATTGCACACCTGAAGTTTCTGAGGTGATGGCAACTGAGGTAAAGAAACAACTTCATGAAGCTACAAAACCAGAACAGAAATACTAACTCAGGTAAAAGAAGAAATGAAAAATAAAATAAAAGAATTGCTAGGCATCTCTAAAGATGACACAGATAAAACATGGAGCATTGGAAAATGAGGGAAACCTGGAATGAACAATACAAAAAAGATTTAGAATACAAGAAACAGATTCGAAGTGATATCCAGGAAATTAAAAACTCCATTGAAAGTTGGCAAAACAACTTGAAAGAAACTGAAGATAGACTTTCAAACCTTGAAGACAGGTTTGCAGCTTGTGAACACTAAAAGAAAGATTTCTTAAAAATAACAAGGAACCTGGAAATAACAATTCAATGGCTGTAAGACAACCCAAAGCAACATAATTTGAGAATAAAAGCTGTGAGTGAAAATGCAGGGGTCAATACGAATGACATTAAAAGTCTGTTTACAGAAATAATATCAGAAAACTTCTCAAGCATGGGAAAAGGAAGTGACATTCAGAAACGTGAAGCATATAGAACTCCATCTAGCCATAACCAAAGTAAATCTACACCCAGACATATAATAATCCAGATCCCAGACATTCAACACAAAAACAGAATATTTAAAGTTGTTAGAGAAGAGAAACAGATCACCTATAAAGGAAAACCTATCAGAATCATGAAAGATTTCTCAGCACAAACCATCAAGTCAAGAAGAGGTTTGCATAAAGTATTTCAAGTCCTGAAAGAAAACAACTGCCAACCCAGACTGATGTGCCCTAGAAAACTATCTTTCAAAATTAATGGAGAAAAAAGATACTTCCATGACAAAGAACAACTGAAGGAATTCATGACCACCAAACCAACCCTACAAAGAATACTGAAGGACTTTCTAGTAAGAGATAAAAAAGACCACAGCTCCAGAAACAGTGGCAGAGGGGTATCACCGAGCAGGGCAGGCAAATGAATGGAGAGGAAAAGTAGGCAGCCAATGGCAGAAAAATAGCATGGCAGAGATGAGGCAGTGCATGTTGGCCATAACCATTAATGTAGATGGCCTCAATTCACAATAAAAAGAAATACAGGCAGAGTGGATTAGGAGACAGGATCCATCAACGTGCTTTATACAAGGAACACATTTAACTTGAAAGGGGGTTCATAGACTGAAAGTCAAAGGAGAGAGAACAATGCTCTATGTGACAGGGAGCCAGAAAGAAGTGGGGGTAGCTTGCCCATTAGCTGCATAGTGGACAAGAAAGACATGGCATTTTTATACAATGGAATGCTACTCAGCTATAAAGAAAGACAACCCCGAGGCTCTTGTAGGAAATAGATGCAACTTAAGATCACACTCATGGATGAAATGATCCAGAATCACATGGGTGAACAGCATGTTGCCTCCCTAGTACAAAAAGCTAAAGGAATTAGTAGGATTCAAAACACACAATACATATTGTAAAAATGAAAGGGGAGGAAGTGTCTAAAAAAGGAAGGCAGTTGCCATTGTTAATCTATTGTCGTGATTTGAATTCCATATTGTTTTCATTGTTCTGTTTAGTTTGCTTTTATTCCATTTAGGTTTCTCTAATTGTACTATGCTTGATGGCATGGACAGCTATTTCAAAGATAACAAGATACATTATGGTAGCCATTATTGATATCCCATCACCTTGTTTTGAAGCCTTGTATTGCTTTCATTGTTTTGAGTGATTTTATTCTATTTTGATTTGTTTGATTGTTTTATAACTGATGATATAGACAACTACTTATACGATAACAAGAGGCTTTATGGTAACCAGTGTTGTTTTACTATTGTTTTGAAGTCCTGTATTGCTTCCATTTTTTGTTTTTATTGGTTATATTCTGTACTATTTTGTTTGATTATATTATGCCTGATGCATATGTATACAAAAGATAGCTAAAATGACTATACCATTAAATGTATTAGTTTTGAAAAGGAACAGCTAATACTCATATGATTAGATCAATTTTACATATCTATATCTGTTAATTTAAACAATCCTTTTGAAGATAACAACATGCAATATTACAACAATTGTCAAATTCCTATCATCTCATTTTGTAAACCAATGATGTTATAGTATTGGATTTGTTGTTGTTTATCTCTTTTGCTTTTTGTTTTTCTTTTCTGTGTCTTTTTTCTCTTAAATAAAAAAATAAAGGAATGTATATTATGAATATATGAAGGACTCCTACATTTATCGTGACTGAACTGATCGACACTGAATAGAAATTTTAGCAGTCGCAATTCAAAGAACCCAAATGAATCACAAGTAAGTGTAGGAAAAGAGGCCAAGTACAATTAGTCATCAGAGCATTGCCAACTGATACTACCATGAGATGCTTTCCCACCTCTACTGGAAATGCTAGAATTAGGAAAGAGATTGAATGTTATCGAGGATGAAGAACTGATGGAAATGTGTACAAGTGCCTTGAAATTGCACAGCTGCATCTTAACAACTTAGCCATACCCTGTGTTTATTCTATGTCCTATTATTTCTGATTTTATTTTACTTTATTTTATTTTATTTTATTTTATTTTATTTTTTCAGTGCCATGGATTGAACTCACAACTACACACCTGCCAGGCAGGCGCTTAAGCCACTGAGCCAGACTCCTGGCCCTATTTTTGTTTGAGGCAGGGTTGTACTGCGTAATTCATACTTCTAACTTTAGGTTTCACTTTCACACACTTTTTTTTAAAAAAGATAACATTTGTTGATCTTGTGCTAAATGTGAGACAATATTCAGATCAAATTTTTTTCTGTATTATTCCACTTATCTTGCCATTGAGAGTTGAAGAAAAAGTTAATTGTCTACTGTTTTGCAGATGTATAAACTAAGGCCTTAGGAGATTGAATTGCATGACCTGTGTCAAAATGCAGGTACTTGTCATAGCTTTGTTTGCATCTCAGTGAAGAATCAGGGGCTTCCTAGTCATGACTAAACCACTGAATGATATGTTCCATTTCTCAGTGTAGACAAAAGTGCAGAAAATTTAGTTTAGTGAATTCATCAGTCAGTGTTTACTAAAGAGACAGATACAACACAAAATACACAAATATATAAAAATTTACAAGACTAACAGTGGCCACCCACAGAGTCAGGTGTGGAACAGTGCAGAGGGTCTGCCTGTGCACTGGAGATGAATGAATTCTGTAAAACGCCTACAGTTCACTGTCCTGAGTGAGTTTGCATGAGGAGGTTGATGGGTTTGCGATGAAAGGTTGAAGAGTCTATGCTGGAAGGCTGAAATCTGCATGGGAGGCTGGAGAGTGAGCTTTAAGTCTTAAGATGACATCCAAAAGGAAGGCAAAGACTGGACTTCTCTGAAGAAACAGAGGCAAATCTGTCCTTCTTCATTATGCCTTTATATCATTCATGCAAGAAGCCCCCCTAGAGTGAATCTTCCACATCCTTGGGTGTGGAATTGCTGAGCCATTTCTGTTAAGTTTCTCTTACTCAAGTTGACACAATCAACCAACCACCACAACGCACTTGGTTTAAGATCTTCATTTTGCTTTACACTTAACTAGGTAAATTCAGTGTTTCATCTGAAAGGTGGATGGGGGATAATGTGATGGTTTGTTGGAAGGAAACAATGGTAACTTATGCAAAGAGATTTGCAGAGGATATGTATGTAATGACTCAAAAATGCATTTGAATTTTTTTCCATTTCCTTAAACCCATTCCTATTTTGGTGTATTATCATTTTGTGACACTGGACTCAATTGCCTGGAGTTTAGAAAAATATATTAGAGTTCAGAGTACTGTTGAAAAACTAGCTTCTAGAATTTGTAAGGAGTCTAGTTAAAGAAAACACGATGTCATCTTTACATGTGATGAGTTTAGGACTCCCTGAATCTGAGAACTTATATTCTATACTTGGTGCTTTCCTGATTTGCCATCAGATTACAGAAGGGACCCAGGATAGTTCATGGTTTGACTAACTTCGCTATCTACTATAAAGACTTGTTATATTCATGCTACAATTATAAAGACTATTTTAGACACACATGATTATTTGAGAGAAGGGAAAAAACTGCAGGTTAAAGGAAAGTGTTTTAGGCAGATGCATACATAGAGTACTACTTGCACATCATTTATGCTGTTCAGAGCATAAGGTTATATAGTGAGCAGTCCATTTTCTGGCCTCTTTCTGAGTATTTGTACTTCCATCTCTCAGACCTCCACAGTATCTATGGAATATTTTGAAATCTGTCACATGTCTAATGCAGGGATCCTGTGACTACCACAGGGGTCTTTTTCTATTACCATGTTTAAGAAAAGAGTTGGGAAATACACTTGATCATTAATCATGCACTGAATCAGAAGGAGAAGTAAATGACATGTATTTATTGCTTGCTATATTCTTAATGTTCCACTGACTACTCTCTTTTCTTTCTAATTTAATTTGCATTACATACTTGACATTGACATTCTTATGTCTATTTTACAGATAAAGAAGATCGTGCAGCCAATAACATGTAGGCAAATGTTTCAACTTAGTAATAACTTAGTAAAAAGAGCATGTACCTTGGTCTCTAGCTAAAAGTTAGGCTATTGAGGGTGATTTGGTGATGCTGGTAATGCTATGATGATAATTATTACAGTGACAGAAAAATAAAGCGAAGTGAGATAACATTTGTAATAGGGCTATAATTTAGAGCAGAATGTTTTTGTGCATCTAAGTTAATAATTTCAAATACCTGCAGACTATAATACTAAGTTGCATAATTCATTCTTCCTATGTTTAGTTGCATGGTCTGATAAACCAAGAGATGGAGGGAGGATAAGAAATAAAAAGGAGAGGAAAATAAAACATTTCAGAAAGGACAGGCTGTATCTAAGAGAAGGACCTGAGAGATGCTATAGGCTCTGAAGTGCCCAAAGAAGTTCTCTCTTACCGAGTGAAGGTTTAAGGGATTAAGGAAGTAAAAGGTCTGTCATTCTCAGTGTCTGGTCTTTGAGTCTGTGGTCACAGTTCTGTTTTGTACTTGCACAAGTTTTCCTATTCAAGAGGCTGAACACCTCTTGAACAGGAATGTTGTGTGCAGTAAACAGACTTACTGGGCTTCCAAATTGCAGGACACTAAAGAATATGAATAAGGGTCACAACTCAGGGGAAAATGTCCACTGGCTTTTCCTTTCAGAGAGAAGGAAGAGAGGAGAGAAAAAGGGGATGGCAAAAGAATTAAGATGTGTTATGTGCATATACCAACTCAACAAATGAAATGTAATAATTACGTACAGCAACTATGGGCAAATAAAATATAACACTGTAAAACAGCAAACAATTAAAAGTACCAGTGTTCAGAGTTGCACAAGTGTTTCTATTCAGTGGATATTTTAGTTACTTTCGTAGACAAGACCCTCTGCCCAGTGCTCAGAGTACACTTCCAAAAAAAACATTGACAGAAAAGACGACACAAAGTAGGCAAACATCCTAGGAATAGTTTGTGTGGCAGGCAGCAGGGGATGTGTGTTGCATTTCCCAGGTTAAAACTGCCAGGTGATATGCAAATGTACCCCAGGTCAAAGAACTTGCAAGTCAAACGTGAGGAAACGTGAGATAGGATGGTGCATCTGGAGGGTAGAAGAAAAGTAATTAATCAGTCCTAGGAGCTGGGGAAAAGCACAGTGTTTTTCAGGGCTTCTTAGCTGAATATACTTTTAAGAGGTGGGGAGGCAGTGGGAAGAGATGTGTCACTGGTAACATGTCTCTGGAGGGTATATCTCACCCTGGCACTCTCCACCACGCTCTGCTTCCCAGCCAGCAGGAAGAGAACAGTTTTGCTCTACCATGCACTTTCTCCATGATGCTTTTGCTCTGGAGCTAGCTTACCATGGTCTGAAACCTCTGAAACCTCAAACCCAGTAAGATTCACCTTCTTTAATCTGGGGGTGTCATATATTTTGTTATGATAGTAATAAAGCAGATCAATAAATCCTTGTTTCCTAAATGTTATTATTATAATAAATGTTACTAGCTGGACTATTGACCTTTCTGCTATTCTTTTATCTTCAGTATATTCCCCCTTATTTGATATACATATTATACTTCCATTTTTTCTCCCAAAACATAACTGAGGTAACAATTGATGACAATCTCAAAACTTCTGTGATTCTTTTTTACCTATAAGATAATCACCTTAACTTTCAGATCAAAACACACATTTCTGCATTATTCTATTTTGTATGGTTTGTGATAAAAACAAGCAGGCTTAAAGTTCATATCTGACCTTGAGGTAAGTTAAATATTGTGTTCCATTGTACCAGCTAATCTTAAATCCTCTTCCTCTTTCTCCTAAATTATACAGCCTTAGAAATCAAGGAGAGTCTTATTTCACAATACATGCTTTAAGCCATGGACAAAATTTTATTTCAACATACCTGGACACTATGCAATATATTTTCATATTATTTCAAATACAGGCATTGTCATTGTTATTCAAACTCAGATACTGAAACAGCAATGAAGATATGTGTAGTGATTAGGTGTCTTTTTCTCAACTATAAACCAAGTAAATGGTAGAGGCATTTCTAAGGTAAGAAGAGAAAAAATCCTGGTGAGCACCTGCTGTGAGTAGGGGGCTTGCTTAGTTCTGGGGGTTGCTGAGAAGCAGTCCTAACCCCAAATCTCCATATACTGCGTGTCTGCTGCCAGAGGACAATGACAAGAATAAAATGAAGGGTTTGTGTGAAGGCAAAAATGTGCTTGAGTTCCAGCTATCAAATCCTCTCCTTAATAAGGGCTTCATCAGATTAGACCAGGACATTTTGACAGTTCCACTTAATAGCATTCAATTTTTTTCTGAAATTTTAAATGTACAAGATTATATAGGGGGTGCCATGAAAAATGTCTATTTTTGTCTTTGATTTGCACTTACTGAACAGAGAATTTCAGATTTGCCGTGTGGAAAATTCTTTCTAAGTCATTTTAGGTCTTTTATTCTTAGCAACCATCTGGTGAGAAGACTGAGTCTGTAGCTAGAAACTTTTTCTGTTTCTTTTTATTTCTTTTCTATCATTTTTTAAAATTTTAGTTCTTTTTTATGGTTCCAAATAAGTTTATTTCTTTCCTTAATTCCCCACTTTTCTCATCCATTTATCAATTGCTTTGCTTTTAGTTTTCTTTTTTGTTTTGTGGTGTTACGGACTGAACTGAGGGTCTCATGCATCCTATGCAAGCATCCGCCTTTGGACATCACCCCCAGCCCTCTTTTTCCTCTTTTTTGGTGGACATGTGTATATCGATTGTGGATATTATAAGAAAATTCCTTAGTATTAGAAGGATACTGTAGTAAGAAAACCTAAACCCTTTGGAACCACACTATGATTCAAGGTTTGATTCCATTAACTAGTAGGAAAAGAGACATGAGTCAATTCTGTAATAGATTCCGACTTACTTTTTTATCCTATTGTTATGGTTTGTGTCTAGTTCCCCGCATCCCCCACAAAGCCTCATGCAGTCAGAGTTTTCTTCAGAGGTGGCTAAATCTAGAGTGTGTGACTGATTTGTAGTGCAATGCTGGAATTAAGGGTGCTGGGATGAAGGTGGGTTATTGCTGGATCAATCCCCTGATTGAATTGGCCCTGTCCTAATCCCTGTAGACTGGATACAATATAAAAGGGGCAGAAAGAGGCTGTTAAGCCTCTCTCTCTCTCTCTCTCTCTCTCTCTCACTGCTTGTTTTGTCTTCCACTGTCATGAACTGTGGCCCCTCTGTCATGTCACCCTGACTTGGAGCCAGGTGATTACAGACTTGAAGCATTCACAAACTGTGAGCTAAATAAACCTTTCCTCCTTTAATTTTGAATGTTGGGTATTTTGTCTCAGCAATGAGAAAAGTAACTAAGACACCCATCAAATGGAAATACTAAAATTCACGTTTTCAGCACATTATAAAGAGTGATGAGTCGGGGATACAGATCAGGAATACAGCACCTGCTTAGAACGCATTAAGTTCTAAGTTTAATTCTGGGTACCAAAAATAAAAGTGACTATATTTTAGGAGAGAATTTATCATAGTGTCAAGACATGTGAGAGGATCAGGGAGTGCTAGATGCTCATAATTTGTTATTTAGTTATCCCTGTCAAGATCAAACAAAAAATAGGGAATAATCTCCAATGTAGAAATTTTGTTGGGAAACAAAGAATAGTAATGTGATGTGGGCACATGTGCACAGATCAGAGTAGTCTTGGGCATGTCCAAAAAATGAAGGGAAAGCTGAGGTTCTATATCAGGTCACAAAAATCTGCTGTAAGTGGCTTGAGGGAATTTCTCAGCACTGATTAGTCAGTCAAAAGAGTTACCAGGTAATGCTCCTCTTAAGGCTAATGTGAACAGTTCCCTTGAGGACTGTTCAGAAGCAAAAGTATAGATTTAAAGATAAGGAAAGCAGTTTTGCTATTTGACCTTGTGGGGCAATTTCTGGAATAATTGGTAATGGTCTGTTTTTACCCATGGCCTCTTGGTTCTGCTTTTGATAGATATGAAAAGATTATTTTTTAATGTACGTTTACTTTTTGCAACATCATGCATAAAATCCAAGTAAATACTAGATGATTCCATATATGTCTGGACAGAAAGTTAGATGCAAAAGTACTGCTGTTGGTATCGAGTGACCCAGATGAAAGATGCTTCATACACAAGCACAGGTCATTTTGGCCTATATGAATTCTCTCTCAAAGTTTTCCTAGGATGATGAGCTAACAGCAAATCCGTTTTTCTATTTCTTACACTGGAATCACAGCCTGACTCTATCTCTGTCCTTATGAATTAGTTGGCTCTATTTTTAAACAGATAATCAGAGAAATGTTCTTTTCTTTATCTAACTTCACTAGTGTAAATAATGTATGTTGTGGGATTTGAGTAATTTGTTCAATGTAAAAGCACTCAGTAACTATTTCTACCTTTTGCATTGCTCTATCTGCTTGCTTCTAGGTATTTGGTACACAGACTTCTAGATAGCCACTATATTTGTTGAGTTCCTTCCTACTGTTTGGTCCATCCCTTGTATCCTGAAAGACATTTTTCCTTCCTCAGAACCTGTCATTCCTCTCACCAAGCAATGGAAAGCTGAATCTAGAATCTTCTTAGGGTTTGCAAATCCTTCTCAGTCTTATGAGTGTTGAATAGTTTCCTTCTGCTTAAGCTTCTCCTAATCTCATAGCAACTAAACTGTTTTTCTCTGCTTGTGACATGAGAGAAAATTTCTTTCTAAATTTTAACTAGAGAAAATGGCCCTTCAGTACATGTATTTTATTTTTAATGGAACAGTTACTTTAGTCTACGTAAGTTTTTATAGTGCCTGCATAAAAAGCTCATACTCTTCCTACTAAGTTGGTATTTGCCTTATTCCTTACAAAACTATAACCCTGACAAAGGATATTTTTTTCCTCTATCAAGTCAAGCAATGTTGATGGCACTGTGTTTAGCACAGCCCCTAGAGTGGGCTGACAGTTTCAGTCTGTCTTTCTTTATCTATGTGATTCAATTAGCTGACTTTTATTAAGCTTTCACTATGTGTCAAACTCAATGCTCAAGATATTTTAAGTAAAACACTGTATTTACTCTTAAACAACTAATTGACTTAGGAAGTAGAAGGATACCAGCATGTCACAGTTCTGGGTTTTGTAACAGAATAAGTTACAATGAATGTTTTAAGAAAGAAGCACTCAGATTTTTTAGAAACATGAGTGGATAATGAAGTGAAGCTTCAAAGATTGAGTAGAAATTTTCTAGGTCAGTATAGAAGTCAGTATAGAATATAGAAATCAGGTAGCACAGTATATCGTATAGCACAAATTTATCAAAAATAGGTGAAGAGACTGTAGGACAGATCCTAAGGTACTATCTGTGAGTCCTTTGACTGTCAGTAACATGTGAAAATGGTTGAACACCAAGGAAATGGAAGGAAATGCACAAGTTTGGCCAGCACCAGATATGGTCATAAATATTCATATGTCACTAAGCCCTCATTTTGTTGATAATCTTCATTAAAGACTTTCAAGATACACAATGACATCTTAATGCTTACTTTTATAAAATGTGGCTTGGTCACATATGAAGGGATGGAGTGGAGACAGGAAGCCCCATCAGAAAGTCTCATGATCTCCCAAACCAGAAAAATTACCGGCTGCCTGAGGGAGGGAATGATTGTGCAGGGCAACTGATGCAGATCTGAGGAGGAAACAGGGTACTGGGATTGAGTCTG
The DNA here is from genome assembly GCA_004363535.1 of Dasyprocta punctata. Taxonomy (NCBI): domain Eukaryota; kingdom Metazoa; phylum Chordata; class Mammalia; order Rodentia; family Dasyproctidae; genus Dasyprocta; species Dasyprocta punctata. Next base: position 26,217 of record RJWM01005653.1, read on the forward strand.
TGCTCATATTGCTTTCCTCCTAACAGTGGGCACTGACTGAAAGTCATCCCTCTTGAAAGCCTTGTCTGTAAAATATGGACCAAAACAAATATTATTTTGTGAAACAAATAATAGAATTCATTCATCACAGTGTCTGTTTCACAGTAAATGTTCAAGAAAATTATCCTTATTATCCATATTATAGCTTTCAGTTATTTATTTTGACAGTAGGAAATAGGAATGAATCCTTGGAGATATATATATATATATATATATATATATATATATATATATATATATATAGAGAGAGAGAGAGAGAGAGACAGAGAGAGAAGAGGAGAGGAGAGGAGAGGAGAGGAGAGGAGAGGAGAGGAGAGGAGCTGAAGAATTAGCAAAGTGGAAAAAACAAAAGAAACAAATCTTGAAATTTTACAGTACCAAGTTTCATTGGCAAGGTTTCAATAGATTCCACGATGTCAACATTAATAGATGTGACTTACTGACAACCACGGATATAATCGCTTCACGTGTAATAGTCAACTTAACCTTCAAAAAGAAATCTGAGACATCATTTGAAACTGAGTCCTGGAAAGATGGAGTAATTTGCCAGTGCATATTGAGAAGGTAGATTGTTTGACACAACCCATGAAATCAAATTCTGGAATCCTTTCCCTTCACCATGAGTCTGAGAGCTTGCTGTAGATGTTTGAAGGGAGGCATCAGTTACAACAGTGATTGCTCATGTGTAGCGAATTAAAGCTTGCTGGTAGAAAAATACGGTATGTATGTTACTTGGCATCTGCTGATGATGGTTTCCAGGTCCTACCTTCTCCCAGGATACCAAAATCCAAGGATGTTTAAGTCTTTTATATAGCTGATGTAGTAAATACATATAATCTCTGCAGATTCTCCATCATATTTTAAATCATATCAAGATTGCTTATACTACCTAACACAATGTAAATGCTACATAAATATTTTGTACTATATGTTTAGGCAATAATGACAAAAAAAAATAAAGGTCTCTCCATTCAGTACACATGCAATGTTTTTGCCCAAACACCTTCAATCTGCAGTTAGTTTTATCCTTGGAAGTGGAGCTCATGGATATTGGAGGAATCACTCCTTGCTTTATTTATGGTCCTGGGGAGTGACGATCATTAGCCTCAGAGCATGGTAACCTACTATGGTGGTAGTGCCAAATGCATCTCTCTCACTTTTGTAATGATTACATGTGGTGAAGAGTGAGAATGAGGAGCAAGGAAGTATCAATCACCTTCAAACGCTGTCTCTGCTCATAGGTTCCAGATATGATTCTGCGCACCCAGAGTAACTGCTATCTGAAGTTTTATATCCCCTAGAGTTTATCATGTATTTGTTTGTTTGTTTTCATATGAGATGACTAAATCCTTTTTGTTCAACTGAACATTAAGAAAATGAACAACGCTGCAGGAAGGCAAGAGGTTCAGTTACTCAAAACAACAAAATTGTATTTTATTATGAGTTTTGACTATAAACAAAGGCATTGACTGCCATGTCTAATTGTTAACATCTATTCATGTAACTTTTCCCACAGGGGAATTTTCAGTATATGGCAATTTGTGATAACACATAAATTCATTTAAATACTCACTGAAATGTCTTGCAACATATCTGACCCACTAAGCATAAGTGGGTAATACAACACAAGGGTCTAGCTGAGCTGGCCAAAAGAAGAGAAAATAATAACATGTGCAATGTTTATTTGTGCATATATTATATGTCAAACATTAGAACATTTACTTCACACACATTTACTTCCCTAAATATACTGATATCTGCCACTCCTAATCTCAATATGTCAGCTTTATTATTAATAAATATTTAGTAGATTAGTAAAGTACACTTGTGGGTGTGTCTCTGTGATTCGTGTGGGAGCAAGCAAGCCTCATTATATATGGTCCCTTGTTCCTTTTACTCAGGTGTTCTTCCCTTGTTCTGCTTCCTGAACAGCATCAACTGAGCATTTTTGCTCCACTGGGCCCTTCTGCCATGATGACTTTCTTTTGAGGCCTGGCAAATATGAACTGTGTCCCTGAAACTACGAACCAAATTAAACCTCTTCTTGAGAATCAGGCTGCTGGGTATCACATCTCAGTGGTAGGAATGTTGGCCAATACAACATTCATCCATTTCTGGCATTAATATTTTAAAGAGATTCTTAACAGTATAACTTAGTCTTTGGCATTTGGGGGCTGGGGAAGCAGGAGGAATAGAAAAGTGTTAGTAAGCAAAAGAATCTCATAGATACAAGGGCTTTGGATTGAGAACAGTAAGTAAGAATGCAAAACATTGTTTTTGAAAGACATGTCGAAGAAATCTATGGAATTATGAATCCCTTTCTTGAAACTTAACATGAGCAAGTGCACTCATTATTTAGAAGCCATGCTCTTTTCACAAGTAGTTTTTTATATAACCACTCCGACTCCCAGTTAGAATTTTTTTTCTTTCTTTCTTTCTTTCTTTCATTTTTTTTTTTTTTTTTTTTTTTTTTGGTATCAGTAATCGAACTCATGATGTCGCACTTGCCAGATAGACGCTGTGCCACTAAACTATAGCCTGGCCATACCAGTTAGAATCTTGATGTCTGAAATACAAGGCTCTTTCCTCTGCCCAGATTCTGTCTGCCCAGGACTCATTCTACAAAAATTTTCTCAAATTGCCTGATGTATCTCTATCTCTGTGGGTGAAGGTGCTGCAACAAAAGCCTGTAGTTGCTTCAGTTGCTACCCACAAATCCACTTTCTCTTCTCTTGTCTTCATTTTGAACTTGCTTACACACTGGCTTCCGGGGGTCTCTATCCTGTTTAAACTTATAGCAAAACTAGGTGCCTTCTCCCTTCAAATTACTTGTTCAAAAGAAAGATGTGTAACCATTGTTTTGCCCTGTTGAAGACCTTTGATACAGCGTTCCTTCCTCCACCCCCTGACATGTGTTTCTTCAGTTCTCTCTCTCCTGGAAAGATAGCCCAACTCTTGTTGATATTGTATATCAAACACAGATGTTTCATTAAGCCATGGTAGTTCAGTGCAGTAAGTCGTTACCTTTATCATTTTATTGAATGAATTACTACCAGAATTTTAGTCTTGGTAAAGATACTAGTCATACTTTATTTTACTTTATTTTATTTTAAAGAGAAAAAAGTTAAAATTTCAAAACAGAACAATTAGGGGGGTAACAGTGATATACACATTGTGCACTATTATCTTCAAATCAGTTACCTAGAGTGTAAAACATCTACATTTAATCATCCAATACTAGCAGAAAAAATTCTCTTCAATGAGCTCAGAGAAATCAGTATATAACTATCTTAACTATCTTAACTATCTTTTATGTATATAATTCTTTTTTTAAATTCTTTCAGCTTCTCACTCTAGTGAGATAATATGATTTTTTACACATGCACATTTGATTTAGTTCACTAATGAGTATGGTTTCAAGTTGCACTCACTTATCTATAAAAGTCAAGTTTATCCTGCTTTATGGCTGATTAGTACTCCATTGTATAAAAATGCCATATCTGTTTTACTCATTTGATGTGCATTTTTGTTGTTTCCAAGATCTAGCTGTTACAAATTGTGCTGCAATAAACATGAATGTATGTATATCATTGTGGTATGATGTTTTTAATTCTTCTGGGAAGATACTCAGAAAGGGAATAGCTGTGTCAAGTGGGGCCTCCACTCCTAGTTTTTGAGGAATCTCCACACTGATTTCCAGAGTAGTTGCACCAGTTTACACTCCCATTAACAGTGGAGAAGTGTCCCTATTCCCTAATAATCACTCCAACATTTATTATTGGTTAATTTCTTAATAATAGTTATTCTTTTTATGTGGTGAGGTGGCATCTCAGCATTGTTTTAAGTTGCATTTTTGAATGACCAGTGATGTTGAACATTTTTTCACACTAGTCATTTTTCACATATAGTACTTATCCAGAAATTCAGAAAATTGAGGCAAAACATGCAATTATTACAGCTACCCTAATGCATCAGAGATGATAAGAGAAACTCTAAATGTTTTATTCATGTAATTTATTTTACTGATTATTTTAAAATTAAGTTTGTTGGTACATTTTAGATACATATAATTATCATATTCACCAATGGGAACTTGTACTGTAGATGACGTATCTTGATTTATCCATTTTTCCTATTTTCGTCCCTCTACTTCTCTCCCTCTTCCCCTCCTTATTTACTTAAAAATCATACTTACATAAGCCTCTATTTTTCCTTCTATTCTCTTTTCTTTCTTTTCCTTTCCTTCCTTCCCTTTCTCCCTTATTCCACTTTATTTAACAATAGGTAATGGAATTCCTTCTTTTGCCCTATACAAATGTGACTTTAATTATGATTCCAGTTTTTTAAAAAATTTGAGAGAAAAAAAGACACAGAAAAGAAAAACAAAAAGTGAAAGAGACAAACAAACAGCAACAACAAACTCAATACAAAAACAGTATAGTTTTACAAAGCAAGATGATAGGAATTTGATAATGGTTGTAATATTGCATATGGTTACCTTCAAAAGGTTTGCTTAGATTAACAGAAATAGACACGTAAAATTGATCTAATCATGAGTATTAACTGTTCTTTTCCAATAACTAATACAATTAGTAGTATGGTCATTTTACCTCCTATGTGTGTGTATATATGTGTATGCATATATATTTATATACATACACATACATGTGTATATTTATATATACATACAAATATATGTGTATATTTACATATATATATATATATATATATATATATACAAATTTATGTCTTTTTCCTTTTCCCTTCCTTCTTTCCTCCTTTCCCCTATCCCAATTACTTTTGCTTTTTGAGCACTTTCTTACCCTTACGAAGTATTCATTGTAGGTTTTGGATTGTATATACTTTTTCAGTTTCTTACACTAGGGAGACAATGTGGTATTTACACATATGAGTTTGATTTATTTCACTTATGAGTATGATCTCACATCGTACCCATTTACTTAGAAAAGTAAATAGATACAATGTTTCCTTATAGCTGAGGTGTACCCCATTGAGTAAAAACACCACAAATTTTTTATTCATTATGATTCCAGTTTTAATGAAAGCTATTGTTTCCCTACCAGTTATATTCTCTGTAGTTGGATTCTATACAAATTATCAATTAATTGTTATTTAAAAAAACAAAACTGCTAAATAGATAACATTTTCATGTTCTATGAGTCAGTAAATTAACATGAAAGAAGATCAAGTAGCATAGTCAAAGAAATTTCATAAGTTCATTTTACAAAAGCCTAGTTTTGTGTTGTGAATTTCTTATGTCCTTAATTTTTTCTATCATACTTAACATTTAAGTGTCACTTTTATAATGTTGTTCTTGTTTGGAATTATTCTTTTGTGATAGTTTTTGAAAATTAATACAATTAGATCTCTATTTATTCTACTGTCTATCCATTAAGTTTTGAATGCATGTTGAAAAATAAAGTACTCCAAATAAAAGACATAATTTGTATAGTGCTACTTATCTATTTCATAGAAAGGTTGTTAGGATATGCTTTTATTGTTATTGTTCTAATTTACATTCATTTGAACACATTTTTTTCCATATGCAGCAGAGAATTTTTATTTTCTCTTGCCTGCATTTATCTTTTACTATTTGCCTAGTGGAGTCTTAAGAATTTTCCTAATCCTGTGTGGAGAAGTTGGAATCACAGAATCTAAGAGATATGAAAGAAGATCAAGTAGCATAGTCAAAGAAACTTCATAAGTTCATTTTATGTGTGTGTTCAGTCATGTATATGCACACAGGAGAGAAAGGCCAAGGATTTCCACAGAGGGTGCTCTTGTAGGCTCAGTGTCCCTCCCTTCCTCCTTTCATAACAGCAGCTATTTTTCTTCCAGGAGATGGCGACCCTCCATGCTAAGTACATATGGTTTAGGGGACTATAGATGCTACCTACACTGCATTCCACACTGCATCCTCCTGACCAAATGAATAAGTTAAGCTCTGAGAACCAAGTTCAAAAGGGAGACAGAAGACATTCACAAAGTTTGCTGAAGCACTTAAGAATGTGGTCCTGTATTTTCCTTATACTGGGATTTCCAAGCCAGTAGCAGTCTTTGGACTCACGATGACTGGTTTTGCTCCCAGGAAGTTTCCTGGGGAAAAAGACAGCACTAAAAATAACAAAATCAAAACAGGAAGATACATCATTTGACTTCTCTGATTCTACCAAGACTAAAATCAAACCTAAGTGTGATCTCTTAGTTGTTTGGTGTCATAATTTAAATGAACTGAGTTGAATTATGTCACTTGCTGCCGAACACTACCTGGCACATATGAATCTTCCTTCCAGTTTCCTAGTAACAGATGAGCAGCACACAGGTGACCACACCCCCTGCCTATTCTTTAAATTTCTTGTTAAATAGCACTTTTGTTGGCACACCACATTTGATTCTTGTGCCTTATCCTTCGATACTACCGTCAATTGAACTTAGATGTTGATACCCCAAATTCATTGCATATTTTGCCATCTGTTACTAGCCACTTTCTCATGACTCATGTTTGTCATTAAGCTTATATCAAAGTTAATATGGAGTTGAGCATCAATAATTAGGACTAATATTTATAGTGTCATTATTAGTCTCCAAGAATGGAGTAGGTGCTCAAAAATGTCTATCAACTGAATGATTGCATAGATATATATTTTACCCACAGTCAAACATATTACAACCATCACCTCAAACTGAAAAATATCATGATAGAAATGGGTCCAATTTTAATCTTTGGCATGTGGGAAGCCACTTTTTCCAGCAACTTTTATTAAAGAGGCTTTCTTCCATTGGACATTCTTAGTTTCTTTGTCAAAAATAAAGTGACTGAGTGTGTTTGGAGTTCTGTCTACATCTTCTAATCTGTTCCACTGATCCTCAGGTCTGTGTTTGCTTGTTAGTACCATGCTGATTTTATCACTGTATCTTTATAGTATAATTTCAAATCAAGGATTGTGATGCCCTCTGCTTTGTTTTTGTACTCAGAATTGCTGTTACTATTCTAGGTCTCTTCTGTTTCCACATGAAATTTAGGAATGCTTCCTAAAGTTCTGTGATATATGCTAATGGTATTTTGATCAGAATTGCATTAAATCTGTAAAACAATTTTGGAAGTATGACCATTTTCACTATGTTGGTTCTTCACATCCATGGGCAAGGGATATCTTTCAATTTTCTGATAGAATTCAGTTTCTTTTTTCAGTGAACTGTAATTTTCAATGTACACATTTCATACTTCCTTTGTTAGATTTATTCCGAAGTCTTTCCTTTGTTTGAATGCTGTTGTGAAGAGTGTGGTTCCCTAACTTGTTTCTAAGTGAGTTTGTTGTTTGTGTACAGGAAGTATGCTATTGATTTTTGACCAGAGTTTTGTATCCAGTTACACTACTGAATTTGGTTATTAAATCTGTAAGTCTTTCAGTGGAGTTTTGGGAGTCATATATACAGAGTGTCATGTCATCTGCAAATAATGGTAGCTTAACTTCTTTTCCTATCCTTATTTATTTTATTTGTTTCCATTATATAATTGCCCTGGTGGTACAGTTTATACATTGTGTCAACTTGAGAAGTCTAGCAGCTTAATTAAGTAACTCTGCAGCTCTACATCCTGGGGTGTAGAGCACAGTTACCTGGTCATTGTTACAATTTGAGAAGGTCAGAAGTTTAACTGGGAGACTCAGGAGGGAGTCAGGGGTCTTACTTGGTAAACATCCTCATCCGGTGCAAAAGAAGGCAAGGAGATTTGTGGATGCTACACCCACCCTGGAGGGAGGTGGTGTCCTGTGTACTATATGAGGGAGGTGAAGAAGCTTGCTCTTGCTCCCCCTTTTTACTCTGGCTGCTTTTGCTTGGCTGTTGCCTTGAAGTGTTGTCCCTGTGCCATGCCACCCTGCCTTGGAGTCAGCTGATTGTGGACTGAACCCTCCAAAAACTGTAAACTAAATAAACCTTTCCTTCCCTAATTTTGGGTGTCGGGTTTTTTTTGTCTCAGCAACGAGTGGAAAGTAACCAAGATGCCTGGTTAATGATTTTACAAAGATACTAAATAGGAGTGGTGGTAGTGAATATTTTTGTCTGGCTCTGGATTTTATAGTGAAAGCTCTCAGTTTTTAATCATTTGATATGATGTTGGTACTTAATGAGTCATAGGTGACTTTTATCACATTGACATATAGATTATTCCAATTTTCTGTAAGTTTTTCATCATGAATAAATGTCAAATTTTGTCAGATGCTCTTTCTGCATTTTATTGAGATAATGATATGATTCTTACCTTTGACTCTGTTGATATGGTATATTACATTTATTTATTTATGTATGTTGAACCATTCCTGCATTCCTAGAATGCATCCTGCTTGGTAATGCTGAATCAGCTTCTTGATGATTTGTTTCATTCTCTTTGCCAGTAACTTATTGAGGATTTTTGCTTCTATGTTCATAAGTGAGACTGGTTGGTGGTTTTCCTTTTGATTAAGTCATTTCCTGGTTTTGGTATCAGGGTAAGACTTACTTCCAGGAATGATTTCACAAGAATTGCTTCCCTTTCAATTTCATAGAGTTTTAACATTTGGGGCAGTAGTTCTTATCTAATTTTTTTGTAGAAATCAACAGTGCGTTAAACTAAAATCAAAATGTGTCAATGACCTAAATATTCAAAAAGAAACACTAACTCTATCAGAAGAGACAGTAGATACACCTCTTGAAGACATTGGGGAAGCCAGAGACTTCATAAACCAAACTCAGACCACACAGGAAATACTTCAAAGTATCAACAATTGGAATATCATCTTATTAAAAATCTTTTGCACATCAAAACAAATCACCAGCAGACTGAAAAGACTACCCATAGAATGGGAAAAAACTAACCATTTTCCCTCAGATAAAGGACTTACAACTAGAATATAAAAAAAATCAGCCCCTCAAAATCAAAAACCTAATCCAAAAGTGGACATCTGAGATGAATACACACTTCTTAGATGAAGAAAAACAAATGACAAATAAAAATATGAAAAAATGTTCAACATCATTGCTCATTTGAGAGATACAAACATTTTAATTGCAAAACATTTTAATACAAATTGTTTAAAACACTGAGATTATACATCACTCTAGAAAGAATGGCTACCATCAAGAAATCAACCAATAACAATTGATGGACGGGCTGTAGGGAAAAAGAAACTCTCGTCCACTGTTGGTGGCAGTACATAATGTGAAAAATGGTATGCAGATTGCTTAAAAAACTAGAATTAGAAGTTCCATTCAGCACAGCCATTCCTCTTCTGGTTATCTTACCAGAAGAATTAAAAACCTTGTACCTCGGTGATATACGTTCACCCGTATTTATGAGAGCACAATTTACGATAGCCAGATCTTGGAAACAACCCAAATGACCATCAGCCAAGGAATGGATTAAAAAAAATGTGGTCCTTTTGTACATGGAATACTACTCAGCCATAAATAAGGAAAGACTAATGAATTTTGTAGATAAATGGGTGCAACTAGAAAACATACTCATAAGTGACATAAAACAGACTCACATGCATAAACATCATATTGTCTCACTGATGTGAGAAACTGAAATAGGGAATAAGGTCCAAAATGTACTATAGATGGGAAGTAATTGTTCAAAAGGATAAAGGAACTAGGAAAAAATGGGAAAAAAGTACAAGGCATGTATGCTGATAGTGTCTTTAAATTTGTTGAAAGGAAAGGTTTTTGATATCATTTAAAGAATTTTTATGCCTGTATCTTTTACTCTGAGTAATTAGCCTAATGCTAACAATACTCAATATATTAACTATTGATACACTCATTATTTTGTTACAAAATATCAGTATACATTTGGCACAATCACATAATTTTTTACGAAGAGCATCACGTAACACTGGTGCCAGACCTTTATGTAGATTTTGTTATTCATTATCTATATCCCTGGCTTACACACTTAAATCTCTTGCTGAAATTTAAACTTCTAACAAAGAAAGTTCAGATTATAAAGCCACAAGCAACCACTGACAATCAGAAAACACCAAAGAAATGAATGTTTTTATCCAATTATAGTCCTATGCACGTGAAAAAAAAGAAAAAATAAAACAGGAATCTGAAGAAATATCCATTCTCTTAGGATCATCGTTTGAGTTAAACAGATGCTGCTTCTCAGGTGGAAATGCGTTTCTGCACAAATCCTACTGGGAGATGACCAGGGCCTAGAATTAACCTAATATTGTACCAATCTTAATCACATTATCCTCTTTTGATGTCCTAGTCTGGCTTTTAAAGTGAAGCTTAGCTGTACTCACACATATGTAATTCCTTCTTAAATCTTTTTGTCTGCAGACTTTCTCAAGCCAGATTTTGTTAATTGACAATAGAATGGCTCTTTTACAAAAGGAATGCAATTGTTTTTTTCCTGTTTTTTGTTTATTACCATTTCTGGTAAGTCCCTGATAGAAAAGTCTCTGTCCAGTTTTCATTTCCTACTTGGCTCAAACAAAAATGTTTAAATTTTTGGTTCTTTGCACCAGTATTTTCTAATTCATTTCTTTTGGCTTACTTTGATTAATATTTTAGAATGGTGTTTTCACAAAAAATATACAATTGTATTTGAAAAACTTTGAGTTCATGTTAAAATGCAATGATTTTACTATTTTAGTTTAATTTACTTAGTAGTTTCCAAAAACATATTCATCTGGAAAGAGAATTTCGTAATAATACTGATATTATGCAGATGATATAATTTCTGTTTCCTAAATTGTATACGAATGTGTAAAGCCAAAGAAAATGTCTACTTTGCAGATTTGATGCTTACAGCACACTTGCTGTATCATTGTGAGTATTATATAATATGATTAACTACTATTACCATTTTGTCAATATACTTAACACTGTATATGAAAACAGAAAATGCAGTGAATAGTTTTTATCTAATTTAACCTATTCTTTAATACCCCTGACAATAATTTACATATTAAGTCCAAATAATACCTTTCTTTATTTATTAAAAGTGTTTTATTATTTAAAAGTAGTTAAGTTTAATCATCCATATACTTGTACATGCATATACCTTGCCTGTAAGTATGCAATAATTACACATTACAGACTAAATAGAGTGCTATTTATACATGAAAATTATATACTAATTATATGTGAAGTTATTGTGGGAAACCTGGCAAAGGCAATGTACGCAGTTGCTATAAAATTATAAGGGTATGCTGTTTAATTTTACGATTATTTATACCACATGAAATAGCTAGTTTCCAAAAATCAAACCACAAAGTTGTTGTTATGCTGTTATCCATGTCCTTTTAATAACGCTTTCTCCTAACAATGCCAAAAAATTAGCTTGCTTTTGTTTCAAGGATAGAGGCCTGTGGGGCAGAACAAAATCTAGAACTTATGACTGAAAATATAAAACATGTGAATTATCATGAGATAAATTAAAGCATACTAGTTTGGAATTTGGGAATAAATGGTGAGCATGGATTTCAGGAAATTGTCTTGATTTAGTTACATTTTTAGCTTTCTAGTTATTGTAATGATAACTTTATCAATTAATATGTAAATAATAAAGAAAACAATAACAAAAATGGCAGCAGCAACAGTAGTCTGAAGTGTTTCCAGCACAGTCCCAGGACCACATCAGCTCCGTGAATCTCATCTCAAGAGGCACAGTCCACTGTCTCCGTTTTGGAGGGGAGGAACCAGGAGACAGGGAGACCAAGTGTCAAATTCTAGTCTTTAAACAGAAAAGACAGAGAAGGAACCTTCCTCTGTGAGACTCCAGGGCTTGTGCTTACAACTAAGGAGTCATTTTTAGAGAGATAGGGTGACAATTACTCATTCTTCCTTCATTTCTCCCCTTTGATTGTGTGTGAATCCACAGCAATCCACACCCTTAGTTATTTTGCTCCAAAATCCATGAGGGGAATCACTTCAACTACGGGAATTCTGAACATTTCATTGTCAGCTCCTTTTGTTCTTACTCTCTCCCACATTTAGTATTGCATTTCCCCAAAATATGTTCTTTTAGTTTACAAACATAGGATTGTTGGTCCATTGGCAAATCTTTTCTTACTGGTTCTTTCATATTCATTTTTATCCCCAACTTTATGAAAAATGGCCTGGACTCATCTCTCCAATCGAGCTGCTAATTACCTCAGGCTGTGGTGCCATAGAAACTCCCCTCCTTTTATGTCTCTGTTGTCTAATTCATTGTCCTGTCTCACTGTGTTTCTTTACAGCAGCTTTCTTGAGGTAAAATTGATATACAAAAACTGCATATTTAATGCATGAAAGTTGTTGTGTTTGACCATAAGTATGCAGCCATAAATCTATTAGCAAGATGTCGATAATAGGCATATTCATTATATCTAAAAGTTTCTTGAGCCTTTTTGGTTAATTTTGTTGTTGCTATTGCAAAACACTTAATATGAGAGGTACTGTTAACTATGGGGTTATTTGTTTTACAGCAGGTTTCTAGAACTTACTCATCTTACAAAAGTGTAAATTTATAAACATAGACTAGCTCCTCACTTTAATTTCCTCCAGTCTCTGGAAACTATCATTTAATTTTCTGCCTCTACTCTTTTAGAAGACTTGGATAAATTGAATCATACAGATAACATGACCTTATGTGTACAAATCATACAGATTATACATACACAAAGAGCTATTATAACTAATAAACCTGTTCAGTAAAGTTGCAGCACACAAAATCAACATAAAATAATTGTTTCTATATAATAACAGCAAGTTGTCTGAAAAAGTAATTAAGAAAGCCATCACATTTCCAAAGGCATAAAAGTATAGTTTCTTTTGCCAATATATTCTCAATATTATTAGCAAAGAATATTAATTAGCTAAAAATGGTAAGAATCCAGTTAAACAAGACTATTAAATATATACTTGGAGAACTGCAAAACATTCCTGAAAGAAACTGAAGAAGATGTAAATAAATAGAAAGACATTTTATGTTTATACATTGAAAAAACTTAATATTATTAAAATGAAAATGTAATCCAGAAACTCAAACTATGTCCATCAGGAGTCCAAATATTTTCTCTGAAAATAGAGTAAGACATCTAAAATTCATATGGAGCCACAATAAGTAAATAAAGTGATCCATGAATGAAGAACAAATCTGTAGACCTATGTAGTAGTATAGTACCTTCGTCCACAAAAGCTTCTGCATGCAAAAAGTTTGCTTCACAAACAAAAGAATCTGGCAAAATTTTGCTTCCATTCACAAAAGGGTGACAAACACGATCACACAAGCACAAACACAGGTATCTTCCCCAAAATTATAGAACAAATTAAGTTCATAAACTGAAGTCCACTGTATATGCTTATTCCAAAATACATTTTAAACCTTCAGTAGTTAAAACAATGTGATCCTGGTATAAATACAGATATTTAGGTAGATGTAACAGAATGTAGTGGCCAGGATAAAACATCATGAATATCCTATAGTCAACCAATTGGGGAAAGAGGAGGTAAATACATATTGGAAAAAAGATAATAAACAGTACTGGAGAAACTGGCGTATCATATTCAAAAGATTAAAGTGGGTCCCCATCTTACACCCTACACAAAAATTCTTTACCATGTTTTAATGCAGTATTCTATGTGCATCTTATTTTCCAAAGATCTGTTCACATGCAGAGACTACCTGACCTCTGCCCACCCTCTATATTCTGGAACATTTGTGGCTTTTCTGCACTTGAATCTTTATTTTCCACTCACTCTATTCCCACACTTTAAGCCACTTTCTAAAAGCTAATAAGTTTTCACTATAGTTGAATACATGAATAATGGATTAAAAACAGATTCCAGAGGTGATTGTTTCCTTTAATTTTCATTACTCACGCTCTGAAACACTATTTACTTGTTTCGTGGTTTTTGTCTTTTCTATCTCCTGCTACTAAAATGCAAGCTCTATGAAAACAGGAATTTGTTTGATTTGTTCACATTTTCAACCTTGATGTCCTACATAATGCTAACAAATAATGGGTGCTTAATATGTATGAATTCTGTAAATATATGAGTGTACAGACATTCCCTGCAGAATATTGAAAGAAAAATAGATAAGAGATGAGGAAGACATTTTGGATGATAGTCAAAGTGATATAAGAAGGACAGAATGGTATCTTTTGTGGAAGAGCTACATGTGCTTGACTTGTACACATGTACATGACTGTGTGTTTATATAGCAAGTAGTACCTTAATTTTTGAACTTAATTTTTTCCATGATTCTGGCCTCAAATTGAACTGAATGGTGAACTCATTGTCTAGGTTCAGTGCTGACTTTTTTAGAGAATTTGATTTGGTTCTTATTCAATTCAGTTTGTGACCTGAATCACAGAAACAATTGAGTTTACACACAAAGGCACCAGTGGATAATGTTTGGTTATTCAATGCATGTGTATGTGTGTGTATTGGGTGATACATTATGTACCCCCAAGTTCTCATATACTTTTGATGGGGCTGAGTCTGGTGCTTGCTTGTGATAGGTTTGTTGTCTAGTGCCAGGATTGGCAATGTGAGTGCCTATATGCATACAGCTGGAAAAGCTTAGGCTGCTCTGTATGGGAGATTCTGGTCAGAGCTCAGGAGACCAGAAGGCTGATAGAAAGCCTGCCAGTAACGACCAGGCTTGGGAGGTTTTTGCTGGGAAGAAGAACCACATTGGTTGTTGGACTCCACACGATGTGTGTTACGACTTGGCAGAAATTTTGTCTGTATTCTGCCCATGCCCAGAGACTTTGCCTGAGACTGAGATTAAGGGCAAAGGACTGACTAGTTTGGTGGAAAAATTTCCAGGCAACCAAATGTTGAAATGGTAGTCTGGCTTTTGTTGGGGGCTCTTAGACAGATTTATGTTGTGAATAAAGAGCAAGGAGCCCAGCATGGTGATTTAAAACCTTGAGAGTTCGGCCAGGAAGCTGTGGACTGTAAAGATCAAGTTGAGACCTTGATTGCTGAGAAGGAACAAAGAAATAAAAAGATTGCCTGGGGGCATCCCGGGAAGCAGTGGGCCCCACCCTTTGTAGCCTCAGGCCTTCAAAAGTGAAAGAGTTTTCTCAGAGGAAAAAGCCACAGAGTGCCTTGTCCAGGAGTAGTGACAGAGGCCACAGGAGGTTTCAAAGAGGTGGCAGCAACACAGATTCCAGAATGGCAGTGGCATAAGGAAGTTCTTCCTCACAATCAGATTCAGAGAGCTCAGCGATCCAGGAAGTTGACCCCTACAGCCAAGAGAGAGGAAAGCCTGGTTACTGCTCCAACTGGCAGTGGACCTTGGTGGCATCCACCTGGTGTTGGTTTTAAGTACAAGAAAAGGTTGAAGCAGCTTCCACCTCACCTGCAGAGAGCAACATGTAAAGATGTAAGAGTGAAGCCAAGGAATATGGATCGTCCAAGGAAATCTATGGAAGTTAAGACCCCTGAAAGTGCTGTGGAGGTGGAATCACTCAAGCCTTTTGGAGCTTGCAACCAGATTGCTTCAGATGCTGAGCAGAGAACTCCAGGACTTAATGTTTGCCCTGTGGATTTTGGACTTGCTTTGGTTCCAATGCTTTGTACTCCTCTGTTTGTAACTTTTGGAATGGTACTGTTTATCTTGTGCCTTTCTATGTTGGAAGTGCTTAACCTCATTTTCATTTGTACAGGGAGTTACAGTTAACAGTTTGCCATAGATCTCAGAGGAGATTTAGGACTTGGATTTTTCAACAGTGCTGAAACTGTTAGGACTTCGGCAACTTTTGAAGATGGACTAAATGTCTTTTGTATTAAGTATGTACATGAGTCCTTGGGGGTCCAGGGGTGCAATGTATTGGTTGATATACTATGTACTCCCAAGTCCTCATACACTTTTCACAGGGCTGAGTCTGGTGCTTGCTTGTGATAGGTTTGTTATCTAGTGCCGGGATTGGCAGTGTGAGTCCTCCACCTGCCCAGGAGTGGAGCCAGAATACAATATAAAGGAGGTGGGTCTTCCTCTTTCTCTCTTCCATGCTTCTGCCTACCTTTCTCTATCTTGCCAGTGTGCTTTGCTGCTTGTGGTCACCATGAATGGCAACCCCACTACACCACGCTGCCTTGGAGCCAACTAAGTATGGACTGAAACTCGTGAGAAACTGTAAGAAATAAACCTTTCCTTGCCTAATTTTGGGTGTCAGGTATTTTGTCTTGGCAATGAGTAAAAAGTACCAAAGACAGTGTGCATATTTGCAAAAAGAATTATGTATTAGACCATGCACATATAAAGTAATTGTCACATATGTAACTATGTATGTATGTGTGTACTTGTGTGTGAGTATATATATATGAAGTGGTCCAATGGGACACATATACAGTTTTTGACACTAACAATTCAAAGGTTTGAAAAAAAAATAAAAATCATTATCACAATAGCCATTCCAGTCTTCTCAGTATGTATTGCATGGCAATGATGATAGAAGAGAGAAAACCAAAGTTCTAGTGTTGCATTCAATGTGATGTACGTTATAACATCCAAGTTTTTGCTACAATAGTAAATAAATGTCAGTAGTGTTGCCTTAGACTCTTTGGAAGATAGTAAAAAGATAAGAGGTAAGTCAACCAAAAAAGACAGGTTGGTTCAGAGGTCTTATTAACTCTGTTGCCCAGAGTTCTTCACCTGGATCACCCTCCTTACTCTGCAGATCTTTGAGTTAGAACTGATCAGATGGTGAACTTGAGTGGTCATGCAATGTAGGAGCCATAACCTTGAACTTTGATACGATAAACTACTGAATTCAAGTGTTATCTCTGTGACATGTGGCTAGTATCATGGTAAGCCTTCTCTCCTGGAGGTAAACAGAATTTCTTCTGCACAAGGTTGTGGCAAGGATAAACTAGAACTGTGTTTTGGTGAAATGGATGGAATAAATGTGTGAAACATGCTGCTTAACCCATAATAAATTACTTCACATCAATAAAGCTGGGTGTGGTGATGGTGAAAGTTTGTAATGCCAGCACACAGGAGGCTGAGGCAGGAGGATCACTGAGAGTTTGAGGCCAGCCAGGGCTACAAAGAGAGTTCAAGGTGAGAAAAATTTATCAATAGAATTTTTTACCTTCATTAATTTATTTGATTCCTATGATTTAGGTTGGAAAGAACTTTTGTTTTTCATTTTATAGATGAGGATAATTTAGTTAAGAAGATTGAATTCTGAACATAGTACTTATATAAGGTCCATCTTGTCTTTGCTTTTAAATAGCAGCATTAAACAAGCAAATTTTTAGCATCCCACATCCATGCAAGTCTAACATTAACATTTTCCTTCTCAGAGAGGTATCTTTATTTCTTTGTCCCTTTATTTGATATGTTCCCCTTCCTAAAGGGCTATGTGCTTTAGATTCTGTTCACTTCTGCTGTAGGTTCATTGCTTCAAATCTTTTTATGTTCCCCAAACTGGGTCTTTGGTTTGATAGCTCTGTCATCTCACTGCCAGCTTGTACCAGGAAGCAATCTCCTTTTGCACTGTCTTCTGTATTCCCCAATTTCTTCTCAGTTTCCTCACCACTTTGAGGAAGCATCAGCTCAGTCTATAACACATATCACTTTAGGGTAGAAAATGCAAGATCTAAATTGTACCATATCCCTCACAATTCACTTCTGTAGGTCATTAACTATGTCCTACGTTGCTTATCTTTGTCTTCTGTTACCCCATTTTCAACCACCTTTTCTCAATGAACTCATTTATGATCTGTCTCAGGCCCAGTGGTTCATATTTTCTCTTCCTCCTTAAATATGACTCCATCAAATGTGACATTTTCTCCAGAATATTCTGTACCTTCTCCCATTCACAAAGAAAAAATTCCGCTGAACTCAGTGTGTGCCCAAATTAGTCACAATTAATAATATTTTTCTAAGCCTTGAGTCATTTTCTTAACTTGCTCAATCATTTTCTCATTTGCTATTCAGAATTCTTGCGCACATTTTGAAACATACAGACCCACAAGAGATATCGGGGTATCTCAGACAACAAAAATTGCAAACACAAGTACAGTGCCAACATATGAACAGATGTGAGACCATACAATGTCAGGATGTGTAGAAATGCACAATGGAAAACCACTTATCCTTTCTTTTTGTATTTCTTATTTGACTCTGTCTTGAAGCAAAGGATTTGGCTTTGTTTTGAGTATATGTGCAAATATGACCTTCTCTCATTGGAGGAGAGTAGCCAAATGGTGTCAGATGGGAATGTAACAGTGTTACACAAAACAGGGCCTCTAGGGATATCTGCACAAATGCCACATGAGCATCCCATTGCAAATCTTCCAAAGGACACATTCCACTCACCATGCTGGTACAACAGCTGAAGAGATCAGTGACAGAGGAGAGGGATTTGGTTTGTGAAGGATTTTTACTCGTTTTATATTTTTCATTCTTCCTTCACTAGTTAAAGGTGAGGGACACTTTTATTTAGAGATTGCTATTATTTTGCCTTGGCCATGGTGTAACCTTCATTTCGAACCATCAACTCAGATGAAGGATTCTGGAATGGCTTTGGAGATTGTTGGTCCTTCATCCTCTCTGGCTTCATTACTGATGCTGTGCAATTTATCTTTGGTTTTCTTTTTCCAACTCATAAAGCCTTCTGAATCAATCAAGCCAGACAACTCGGGGGTGACGGAGAATGCTGGCATGAATCACTAGGAGGAATACACTGAGAGGATCCTTTCTGTCCCCACAGCAGCCATGACCCTTGGGCCCAACTCACTTACAATGCAGGGGAAACAATCATCCATTCCTCATATACATTTAGACCTTGTCGGATCTTGATGATGATGGTGAAAGAAGGATTGGTTCAAAACTACCACAGTTCTAATATAGATCAAAGTCAAGAGTAAGCTTCATTTAATCCAAAGGACGATGCTAAGGCAGGCTGCTCTTCCTTTAATAGCCCTGCAATATACCCTCTTTCCCCCTCAATCGCCAAGAAAAGCACACACTGCAAAGCAGGTTCAACAGTTTTGATATATGTATTGAGCTATGATAGTCTGTGCATGCTTGCGTTATTCAAGGGGAGAAATTTTTGCACAAGAGGCCCACACCTCCTGAGATCTACACTGAAAGGCAAATCTGCAAAAAAGTGCCATGGTAGTCATTTTGTGCTATACTCCACAAGATGCTTTTAGAGGTCCAACATGGATAAATGATTTGCCTCTGGTCACGCAGAAAATTAGCACATAAAAGACCACTGCATCATAAAAGAGAACCAAGGTTTTGATGTTAGAACAAACAGTGTCTGATCCTGGCTCTGTGTCTTTCGATACAAGTGATCATAATCATGTTTTGTACTATCTCTGAGGTTTAATGCATTCCGTTTTCAAATTAGAAATGGAAATACCCAACTCACTCTGTAGTTGCAAGAATTAAATGGTGAGAATTAAAAATGTGAAAAACTATGGTCATTACAGCAATTCATGAAAAATAATAGTTGTGTATCAATTGCTAATTGTTCACATTCCATCCTTATTGGCCCAAATAGTGGTAACTTACAGCATACTCACCATTTTCTCTGAAAGAGAGTTACTCAAGTGGCCTTATCCCGGTTTTGGGTGCTCCTGAGTTTTCAGCCTGGTGCCAGTGTATAAAAAACTGTTTTACTTGCTGGGCTGTGTGAGTGACCTTTAGAGATTGGAGGAAGTGGAAATACAGCAGGACTACTAAGCAAGGGCAGAACTCTATCTTCTCTGACAGAGAGCAGGGGTTCCCTTTCAGTCTTACAGTTATCAACAGAATCTGGAGGGGCAATCCATACAGAAGGGTTTGCAGGCCATACCCAGGAAGAACTGAGAAAGCATGTGTTGCTATTCAGGCATCACTAGCATTTCTGCAGTGACTGGTTGTGGTGGACAAAAGATCTTAAATTAGCAGTAGCATTCTTTCTGTCTTCTACAAAGTGATGTTAACTATCACATGAAGCCTCCATTCTTCCAAGGACAGAGTACCAATCCATTGCAGGCTTCAGCACCTGAGTGATGCTCTGTATCTGACTCTCCCATAGCCAGCACGAAACACCTGCCAGCAGCACTCCCATCCTTGAGGCACTTATTCAGCCGCTTCACTGCTTCAAAAGTTAGAACCAAAGACCTTTATCTTTCCTTAAAATTCTTATTTATGTATAAAAACTGGATACCAAATTATTTCAAACACAAAACCAGGTTCTTTCTTTACATTTCAAGGTCTACGAGGATTTTTATTTGGAAATACAATGGTCAGATATTCGATACCACAAGGGCAGTGTTTTCTTCTGGTCTAGAAAAGATTCAAATATCCTTCATGAAAGAAGTAAGGAAAAGTTTACTTTTTATTTTAAAAGAAGTTTGAAAGTCTTTTCCTCATTGAAAATCGAATTTTACTTTCAAAAACCAAGAAAATTAATAACTTATAGAATTAAAATGACTTACAAAAACTGTAGCTACTTTAGAGGAGCATGATTGATTCTCTGCAATTTACAGTGTTACAAAGTTCCAATTCTGACTTCTTCATTAAACTCATGTGTTTGCTGGCCAGTGTATCATTTTGAAACTGATGAGAAAGCTGTAAATGAGACAGCACTTTCTGCCTTTCCAAGTTAGCTTGTACAAGACTACTTCCTGTCAAACTTCTCTTCAAAGTTCTACTAATGCACAGAAAATCTCTGAGAGTCTCAGAGACAGCAAGCATTGACATGTTTTGGCAATGGTGTAGCAAAATAAATAGGAAAAAAATCACTGGATTCAAATCCAAATGGATCTGGTTTTAAATTCTGGCTTGATTACATACTGATTTTGTATCCTTTGAAATTTAACTTAGATTCTTTCTGCTTTGAGTTACTCACATATAAACAAAATATCATTACCATAGGATTACTTATACATGTGTATGTTCAATGTATAAAATGTATAGTACTTACAGCCTAAAATATTTTTATGAATCTTAAAAATGTATCAAGACACTCAGTAAAGTGAAGTGAACATTTGATATAAAATTAGCACTAGAGAAGTAGGATCATTGTGTGGCTGTACTTGACCATGTGGCTTGGAAGCCTTTGAACTGATTTATGGGAGGAGTTTGCAAAGCTTTGGTACTGTGTGATAGAGAAGTCCTACAGTGTAAAGAAAAGGCTGTAAAGAAAGGCTGATAGTAGATTCTGGTCAAAGCTCAGAAAACTGGAATGTAGCTAGGAATGCAAATAGGTAAGGCCAGGTCTGTAAGGTTTCAGAAGAGCACGAGGAATGAAGGAAAGGCATGTCAAAGCCGGTAGAGGAAGCAAGTGTGACGAGACCCCAGGACATATGTGATAAATAATTACTAAAACACCATTTTTGGACTTCTTGCAAGAACCTACAATGTGTGGAATGAATAAAAAGACAATACCCCTTTAAGTGTTCACTATCATGTCTCTTCACTGTAGCCCACTCAGTGCTTCCCAAGTGTATTTTTGTTTTATTCTTTCCTCCTTTTTACTTGCCCCAAGCTTGTTCTGCAGAGCCAATTTCTCCTTTACCTTTCACTTTTAATTTTTCCTACCTCAAATATATGTGGAATTTTACCACTGTTTTTGCTTGTTTCATTTAATTCCTTAAGATAGAAAGAACCTTCAAATCATCCATACAAGGAGACTCAAGCATCCCAAAATCTGTTAACAGGAGAAGGACTACTTTGGAAGTTAGATTAGTGGCCATGTATACATTTTTATATACTAGCAATACATTTTTCTACATTTTAGTCATGTCCTCAGACTTTGTCAGAGACTGAAATTAAAAATAGTGGACAATTTAACCTGACTGATGGCCATGGTATGGATATTGCTGGCTGCTTTTACACAGAAGTTTATTGATAACAAGGGACAAAATGCAGAGCAGAAAAAATTGACAATCTACTTTTTGGCCCCAAATAAATCAAGTGTGAATTTGGAACATGAAGTTACTAGAGAAGTTAGTACCATAAAAAGAAACCAAATACTTTGCACAGGACAAGAAGAAACATAACATGAGGGCATCAGAAATCAGTAAGATTCCCTCCCTTGAAGGTTCATGGATACAAAATTATAAGCCTTTCATTTGAGATGAGAAGATCTACTAGGATGTGAAGAGCATCTTAAGGAATTGGTTCACTAGGTTTTGTTTCACTGAGCTCAGACATCCAGGCCTTAGAGCCCACTGCAGTAATACCTTAAGTTATGCTTGGATACTACTTCCACTGACAGCAAATCTTGACATTGTCCACACAATATTCCTTTCAGTAGCATGCAAAATGAAAGAGTTGCGGGATCAGGGAGGCTTCCACCCCAATTTAAAAGGAGGGCTGGGGTTGCCAGCCAATAAGCCTCTAGGAGAAGGTCATATGAAGTTATGGAAATGAAGCTAAAGTTGGAGTAGGAACCCGGAAAAGTTAAGATGCCAAGAATGTGGAACATCTTTCAAGCAATACGACTGGCTGAAAGTGAAACCAATCTAAATGCAAGTCTATATTTTGCTGTTACCAACAAGGTCATAGGAGTGAGGATGCCCAAGCCCTCTATAATACACATTTTACCAACATGTGCACTGAATACTGGATGTAGAGTGACAGGACTTAATATTTGTCCTGCTAGATTTTGGTTGTGCTTTTGTCTGATTCTTTTCTATTTCCCTAGACCTTCCTTTCATAATTGGAATGTTTACTCTGTGCCATTTTCCTTTCCTTTTGACTTTTTACAGAGTCTCACAGCAAAGTGTTTGCCTTGAGTCTTAGAAGAGTCTTGGGCTTGAAGTTTTAAAAAATGCTAAAAATGTTGAGAATTTGTGGAATTGTATTTCCATTTTCATATGAGATACGTATGTTAGGTGTACTTATGAACTTTCTATTGTATTTTTAGATTTAAGCATTGTTTAGATATATGTGTCTCCTCATCAAGTTGACAAGGAGTATACTCTGGATGGTATAAAAGGGGCAGGATGGTGAATATGTCCCTGTTTTAAAGGGCTCAGATATTCACCATCACCTTTGAACACCTGTCTCCTCTTTGTTTACTCTTCCATGGTGGATTCGCACTGGTTAGTCTGCACCAAGCTTCCAGATCTATGGCATTGGAGTGGTACAACATATTTGATCCCTCTTGTTTTGTGGCATCAGCCTTCTTGGGGTGAGCAACTGCTGTATCCTCTGGCTCTACAGTGTGCAGACAGCCATTGTGGACTCTAATGTCTCTGGTCCTACAAATGCACATTGTGGACTCTCTCCTGTCTGAACTTGTAAGCCTAGCTTTAAATCTATTTCCATACATATATATATATATATATATATATATATATATATATATATATTTCTGTTCCTCTAGATAATCCTAACACAAGTGGTAACTGGAAATCACAGCACAATCTGGTGATATGCTGCATGAGAGGAGAACATAGTTTGTCTTTTCCATCAATTAAAACATTTTTGAAGTCATCTATTTCCCCATAAAGCATTTCACCCTATGTGCATTCATGTCTGAAAGATCGACAAAGTAAAAACTGTCTGTTCTTTCAATCCAATTCCCCAGCCTGATACAGAAACATAAGTGAAAGGACAGTGACAAATTTTTGAGGTAATAGCAGCAGGCAGGATCATAGAAGTGAAGAATCTGTTATCTGATGTAAACTGCTCATCCATGTGAGGTGAATGAACTCTTTAAGGGGTGCCATTTACTCCATGGGTAAAGATAATTTACAGAATATACTCAATGCCTGTGACTGCTGAATGTGTTCCTTCAGCTGAACAGAATGCTCCAATGCGCGCTTGTTTATTCTTCTCTGTTGATCTGCAGTAGGATCTTGTTCATTAATAAGAAATAGCAAGTAATTTATTCACACTTTGTGCATTACACAACTCTAATCATGATCCCTGCATTTTTTAGCATATAAGTTTTTGTTTGATGGGAATGTTTGCTTTATTTTATTTTGATCTTTTTCCTCAGAGAGGGTCAATGTCTAGCTAGTCATGTGGGAAGATTAGAAGTTTATCAGAATAAGGTTTTCCCCTTATTTAACCACTTATTATTATTTGGCCTATTCTTCCTGATCTCTGGAAAGGGTAGACATGTACAAAACACACACACACACACACACACGTGCACATTCACACACACACACATGCACAATACACTGTGCAACTTATCCATACAACAAACAACTGCTAACTTTGCCTTCATTGAATTAAGAGCTTCTGTCTGTGAAAAGATAAATTTAAGATTGGTAATAACTCTTACACAGATTGTATGATTGATTTGTACAACACAATAAGGAGAGGATAGACAAACTATTAGAGAAAAAGAGTACCTCATTAGAATGGAAAACACAAATGATAGATAAACCTGTGAAAAAGTGTCAACTTCATTAACAATAAGAAAAATACAATGAGATAGAATTTCTTACACAGCATAATGTCTAAACAAATGAATGAATATAAATTAGTGCAGCTACTAATGCCAGGAGCTGCAGAGATGCGGAATAACAACAGCAAATGTTTAGAAACTACTAACTGGAGAAACTTTCCACAAAGCTATTTTAGAAAGAATGCAACCACGTGTAAAATCTGCTCATACCATGACTATTCATATTTTGGTAAAACTGAAGATAGTGCAGGTGGTTGTCAGTACCAAAAGTGTGGTATACTTCAGTAGTGGGAATATAAGAAATATTCCAAGTACAAAAATTGCAAATTTGTTGTTACATATAACAAATATGAATAGTTTTCATCACCACAATGTTGAGTTGGAGAAAAAAAATAATGCATTCTAGACAGCCTGATTATGCCATGAATGGAACAACTGAAACGTTCGCAATGTTTTATACCTGTACTGGTATTGTGTTGATATAGGAAAATGATCTCAGATCTCCAAATGATATAGGGGAATGAAATGCCCAACCTACTATATGTCCAGCACGAGTTCGTGTTCTCTAAAAATCAAAGAATGAATTTTGGTAACAACAGAGGTTAAGAACAGAAATATATATTGAGAGAAAGAAAGCTTCTGTCTATGAGAGAGACAGAAGGGGTCCCAAGTGGGTTGCCAAAGACTCTGTGTTGTCTAGTGACTTTTATAGAGTAAAACTATGATGGGGAAAACTGGGAACTTGCAAGGCAGATGGGCCTAAGGTGGGACAGAACTGTGATCAACGAATAAGATTAATTCTTTAGGTAAAATTGACCAAATCAAGGACAAATGGGGAAGCCAGTTATGTAATAAGCAAGCATTCTTATGGATTAGGGGATTGGTATGATAACTCCTGGCTTCTCAAGATGATCCACCCCTAATCCCTAATGCTTATACTTAGGATGTGGTTGCATTTGTTTTGCCTTTTGTCTTGAAATCTGGCCCACAGCAAGAGGTGTGTATCTCTTCCAAGGTCACAAGATATCTGGTCCTCTGTGCTGGCTCCTTTGAGGGCCTAGCCCTGTCTGACTGCCTATACTATTTCTCACTAACTCAGTTGTCTGTAACTGTGTCACATTAGATCTGCAATTGTAACTTGTTAAAATTTCTATCTACATTTCATACATTTGTAAAGAGGATACAATTATTTTTCATAAAGAAGGAGTTTACGTTTATAAAAGAGAGTAGTGTAAATTCCAGAGTACTCGACATTGTACATCTATGAAGTTGTTGAATAAATATTTAAAATAAAAAAGAGTACGGTGTAGAGATCAGTAACACTGGGATTGGTAAAGAACACTTTTATTGTTATTGCTTTTGTCATGTTCTGCAACATTGCTTATGTGTTTATTTTGACATCCATGCCCCTTCCTTTCAAACTCAAGAATTGAAAAGTGAGGATATTTTGGATTTTGAGGCAGCCACCAATTTTCTTGCATCCAATTCTTATTAATGAGAGAAAAAGAATGGGGGCCAAGGAATGCATTATTTCAGCCAGAATCCAATCTCTACATCCCAGTGAGGTTGACCACTTCACTGTATCTGCTTTACCTTTTGAGATCACCAAATCTAATCACTTTAAATTTGTGTTACATGCTTGCAAGACTTGCTAAAATAAAGTACAATAGAAAACCTCAAAAAAACCCTATTAATAAATAATGACATTGAATCACTAATTTAAAAAAAAATCTCCCATTAAGCTGGACATGGTGGTGCATGCCTCTAATCTCAGCATTCCGGAGACTGAGGCAGGAGAATCATTGGGAGTTCAAGGAAAGCTTGGGATATATAATGAGTGGGAGGCCAGCCAAAGAGTACATGGGGAGACCTTGTATCAAAAATAAAATAAGTCACCTGTTGAAGGAGACCTGATGTCTTTACTGTTGAATTCTGCCGAACATTTAAAGAAGTGTCATTAATTCACATAAAATAGTCTAAAATATTAAAAAGGAATTCTTCCAAACTCATTATTTTTAATAATTAGTTAGTAATTAATTAATTTTACAATGTTTATTAGTACATGTGTGATGTGAAAAGAATTAAGGTGTATTAGATATGCATCCCAGCTCAGTAATGAGTATAATCACCACATAAGGCAAACTCACTGAAGCCAGCATTATTTTGATCCCAAAGTCAGATAAGGATACAACAATAATAATAAAATAAAGTCCTGTCAATCTAGGATTTCTGATGAACCTTTATGGAATATTCCTCAAAATATTCTATCAAATCTAATTCAGTAACACATTAAAACACACCATTGGTGGTGATCTAGTGGGATTCACCCTACAGAAGCAAGAGTCCTTCAACATAGACACATCGATAAACGTAATGTTTTATTTCAGAACAGTGAAGGGCAGGTCCCTAATGGTCATTAGAAAAGATGTAGAAGAATCACACAATGAAACTTAACATTTGTTCATGATCAAAAAAAGAAAATTTGTAGAAGAATATGCCTCTATAAAAGACCGTTCATGACAGGTTCAAAGCTAAAATCAAACTCAGATGGGAAAGGCTGAAAGGTTTCCTATAAGATTCATAATAAAACGAAATTCATTTTTATCACTTAGATTCAACATAGTACAAAAAGTTTTAGTTAGAGTATTCAGTCAAAAGGAAAATATTAGCAGGGCGTGGTGGCACACACCTTTAATCCCAGCACTCGGGAGGCTGAGTTAGGAGGAGTGTTGTGAGTTCAAGGCCGGATTGGGCTACAACATGAGTGCAAGGCTGGCCTAAACTACACAGTGAGACCTTGTGTCAGAAAACTAGACCTGGGAGTTTGGATTAGTGGCTTAAGCGGCTTCCTGGCAGGTGAGAAGTTGTAAATTTGATCCCTGATGCCACAAAAAAACAAAAAAAAGGGACAATATTAAAACTACCCATTTTCAGAAGTTGGAAGTCAAATTTTTGCTGTTTATGGATGACATGATTGAACACCAAAAATAATTTTGATCTAATAAAAGTGATAACTTTGGAATGTGAAATAAATATAGAAAAACCTATGTATATGTCAACAGCAAATCTTGAAAAAATGTCACAGGCTACATCTTTAAAAGAAATAAAGAAAGTAATTTCATTTAAAATAGCTATGAAAATACATAGGTATAAATTTAACCAAACAGATAAAATATCTCTGCAGTGAAAACTATAAAAGATGGAGAAAATAAATAGAAGAGGGAAGAAATCAATAGAAAGTCTCCCTAAAATTATTTGTTCAGTTTGGTTAGTCATCACTCAATGACTTGACGTTGGTTTCCTTCAATAGCTAAACCCATGTTTCTCACTCTAAGAACTATGCATGTTTGAGTACCAATCTGATGTTCATTCAGACAATTCATAATTTTGTTTAGATTCACTACCCAATTGTGCATAGTATCGGGGCAGCCATGGAAGATAACACGCAACTTTCTCAGATCATTCCCAAGCACATTTACGTATCTGAAAATGTGCTTGATCTTTCAGATTTCAGCTGTATGTGGAAGATTTTCACATCTTCCCTGGACTGCTCTTTAGATATTTTTCTTAAATTGCGACATCAACTGCTTTCATAATACTAAATGCTTCACTAATGTAGACAACGTAGACAGTAAGGATACTGAAGAGTCACTTCTAATTGTTATTTTGACAAATACGTTGGGGCTAACATTTCCCTTTGGTAAGACTGATTCAGATCAAATAAGGCAAGTCCTGAGACAGAGGTGTTTTAATTTGTTTCTTATTTTTTTCCAAGGAGATTTCAATGAGGTAAAATATCAACAATTATCCAGGAAAGAGATTTTTGGAGTCTCTGCTGACCCATTTTCCCCACTCAAATATTTCCTAGGCTGTTGGCTTTCATAGTTACCACAGTTGTTCAGTTACTATTTTTCAATGGCACTGTGAACCCAGGGAGAAGCAGATGATATTAGGAAAAGTATAAATGCTTCTGAGCTCAATGCCATTACTGAGACAAAGATAATTATCAAGAAAAGCATTTTCTTAGATTGTTTCAGCCTTTGATTAATTTCCAGAGTCCTGAAAAGTCAATCTTGTTAAGTTTTACCAGTGTTCTTAATTGCTTTTTAAAAAATTTCCTATGAATTTTATTTTTTTTTACTTTAACTTATTTTTAAATGCCTATAGAATCAAGTGGTTTTAATTCTTGTAGGAAGTTCGTATCTGAAAATAACAGACCTTAATTCCTTTTATCATCCCTGTTTCCCAGTCTCCCTCCCCCTCCTTGACCCCTTTCCTTTATTTTATATGGCTTTTCAGCACCTAACATTTATGTTTCTTGTATAGAGTTCATCCATGGAGCACCACTCTCTCGTAAAGAAGGATATATTTGAGTCATTTGTCAGAAAATGGATGCACTTTAAGACCATAATATTAAGTGAAATAAATCATACACACAAGCTTTTTGCTGAGAAGTGATGTTTTAGCAAACTTACTTTGTCATTTTGAAGTGATTTTTCTATACATTCTTGGATACTTTTGCTTCAGATATGTCAGGGTTCTGCACTCTTACTAACCAAAGCTGTGAATAATCATGGAAGAGAAAGGAGCCATTAACTAATGTTGAGTCTGACAGTGATATGCAGTATTTCATTTCTGTTTCATTGTTACCTAAAACCCAACCAACCACCTAACAGAAAAAGAGTTTGAGAAGGCAAGGTTATCTCTGTATCAGCAAGAAATTGCTTTATCAGAGAGAATCCTTCCAAAACCATGTTCACATACAAACTGACAAAATCACATTATTATCTCAATAAATATAGTAAAATTATTTGATAATACCCACTGAATCAAAAAATAAAACAAACTAGCATTAACTTTTAGTTAATACAGGAACAGAAGAGACCTTCATTAATCTGATAAAGGAGGTATGTATGAAGAATAGATATCTAAGGGAAAAATATTGGTTTATTCCCTTTAAGATCAAGAAAAAGAAGAAAAAGTGGTTACATGCCATAATGAAATTTGTCAGTTTTTAGATATCCATCAAGTTTCATACAGAACTATAAGAAAATACAACAAATGCAAAATAAAGTAAGGAAAAAGTGTTTTTGCTTTTTGTCTTTCTTTTATGTGTCCTTTTTCTCTTAAGTTAAAAAGAAAAAAAGAATTAAGTACTTTTTCCTATGTCTCCTGCTCCGGAAAACATTTTGTTTTAATTTAAGATGACTAATTTAAAAATAACATTAATATATACAAAATTTAGAAATAACTGTGACAGTAGGCTTGCAAGGCCATAAAAAAATTTTAGTAGCTTATTAACAAATTCAAAAAAATAAGGGGAACCATGATATATTATATATAGATACAAATTTCCTATGATCAATGTGATCATTATGTAAATCTAAATTATATGAATAAATTTAATAAAAAAGAAAAAAGATGTTAACACATTAAAAATGATAATATTCCCAGAAAACTTAACATTTTAAGGTATGACTTTTTTTCTAAATCAGATTATATTCCACTAAATTGACAAAAACTCATAATTGAATTATTTTTAAGACATTTATTAAGTAGCAGTGAAATATTTATACAAGTACAAAGATCAAAACATATTAAAGACTTTTGTCTTTAAAAAACTGAGAATGATTTCCCTTAGTTAAATAATGTCATGAATGCAGCTTACCTATGGCATTAAGTCTTTGGCATAAAATGAAGATGACTATCATTAGAACAGAACAAAAGCAGCGCAATATCTACCTTTTTTTTTTTTGGCAAGGTTTATTCATAAAATACCAGGCCTTCTGAGAATAGTGGGAAGAAGAACATTTGTATGACTGTTTCTGGAAAAGTTGGCAATCTACATTAAAATGAAAAAATATTAGAACTCTGATTTATTCTAAGCGGTTAATGGCCTACAAGTGAAGAGCAAAGTTATTCAACTTGTGGAGAGTAACACAGACAGTGTTTTTTGCCTGGAGACTACAAAAATATTTTAAATCAAAATCTAAACTATTCTGACATAAATGACTATATTAACTTTCATGGCAATAAATTAAATACAATAGCTCATCAAATGACATAAAGAAAGGGGAAATATAGGTGCAAACTATGAGATGATAGTTTTTTAAAATGTAAAGATAAAAATTATATGTACTTAAAATATATAAGGAATGATTTCAATTTTATAAGAAAAAAAATCAAATGAGACCATAAATAAAAGGCGTAAAACAGAAATTTCACATAGCAAGTATCCTAAATAGCTCTTAAATATGTGAAAGGTTAATGAATGTTACTTGTTTTCCTGCAAATGTTCACTGAAATTACACTGAGATAGTATGACACAGCAGCCATATTGGTGAAATTAAAAAACACTGACTCTGACATTATGTTTTTGCAGGAATGGGATGGCTTAAGGACTGCTAGTGAGAATGCATATTTGTTCAATGTCTTCTGAAATTCATTTTCCTTTATATGTTGAAGTCAAAGCTATGAACACCAAGGGGATAATTTAGCTTAAATAAAAGGTACACATGCAAGACGGTCTAGTGTTTGCGGAGTAGGTCCATGTTGGTGTCTCCCAATGATTCTGAATAAAAATACAGATGCAGGAAAATAAAAGATGGATGATACCTCATTAAGGTGAGGTGTTACCAACACAAAGGTAAATTTGGAAGGAATTACTCATCAGTATCATTGCTGGAGCCAGCAGCGACACAAGGATGTGCAACAATGCAAAGTGTGTCCACACACCTCAAATTCACAAATCCTCTTGTAGGAAATCACCCAGGTGAACTTCTTGGAAAATTGCTCCAGGAACCATGTGAAAGATGCTTTTAGTTGTACTGTTATCAATAACACAGGGAGTACAACAGCACAAAGAAAGGGATGA
Source organism: Dasyprocta punctata (assembly GCA_004363535.1). NCBI lineage: Eukaryota > Metazoa > Chordata > Mammalia > Rodentia > Dasyproctidae > Dasyprocta > Dasyprocta punctata. Next base: position 57,510 of record RJWM01005653.1, read on the forward strand.
ATTGCAAGCGTGTGAAAAATGTGACTAAACATTGGCAGCACAATATCAAGCAAACAAAGTGTTGCATATTAACACATGGAGAAAATTACCAGTTTTCAAATTTTAAAAACATGAAAGAAACAAACAAGATGAGCATAAAGGCAAGTAAAATATGTGTTTGGTGAACACAAAGCAAGAAAAAGACAAACACAGATCTCTTGAAAATGGTTATTTCTGAGGAAAGTCAAATACTGAATTTAGGCATCAATAAAATTTTAAAATCAATGAAAATAGTTACACTTATACATACATTTGGATATACATGTTTTAACTGAACAAATTTTTATCATATTTTTCTATAATTTAAGTGTATTTTATGTATTTTATACTTATCTTATTTGTTATTAATTAAATATAATTAACAACAAAGAATGCAATAGGGAAAAGTCATAGAATTTTTCCTTACATTTGCTTTTTTATTGCCCTATTTTTCCATTTCCCTTTGTTCATCTACTAAGGGTTTTAATTCATTTACTTACATAAAACCTTCTTTAACTTCTTTTCATCACTTCATACTATTAGAATGCAATAACTTTTCTTTCTTATTAAAGAGTTTGCATGCCAAACAGCCTGGTCGCAGGGGATTTGTGTATCCATTGACATACTTGGCTTAATACACACAGCGTTTGAAAATTGAAGGAGGTTGTGGTCAGCAAGAAGCTTTGAGCTGGCAAAGGACCCACACCTATAGTACCTATTGTCTTGCTCCAGTCTACTCTCTCATTCATTTACTTTCCTTTCTTGTTCTTTACATTTGCAATTGTGTCCTTATTTTGCACAATCATGAAGATTGTTAGGGGCTGGGATGGTGTTGGGTGCTGTGAATAGTCAAGATTCCTAGCTTCAAAACGAGGTGAGAGAGGATGATGAGCATCTGCCTCTGCCCTCTGGATGATTCTGGCACGTAATTACCTAGACCTTGATAAGCTTTTACTTCCTAACTGCACCTTCTAAAACAAAATTGTTAGAACTAAGTTTGCTTTGCAGTTCTTTTTGAGGCCAATGATACCATACAAGGGAATTTGAAGGAAAAATTGATACTGAGAATGGAGAGGCAACTGAAATGGAAAGGAAAATTACAAATTCAGAGAGGGAGAATAGAGGTTTGGGCTGACTCTCTGGAATTACAAATGAGGCATGAATTTATGTGGTCATGTACACCCACATCTTTTAGGGTTGGCAGAGTCACCTGCAAATAAATCATGCAATTCATAATGGAAACTAGTCCAAGGTTTGCTTGTGAGCAATTTGTTGAATATTAGTCACATTTGGACAATATCCTCTGAGGAAATCACACACTGGCCTGACGCTTGTCAATGAAAAGGGGAAGTGACAGCTACTTCTGACTGCACTGCCATCACTCACATGGTTTTATTAAAGAGGCAGGAAAAGAAATAGAGTATCAGTATTCTGTTCAGGTGAGGTAATCATGAACTGAGAACCTATCATCCATCAGCTTGAACTAAAGCTCTATTAAGATGAACGAAATTCAGCTCTTGGCTTCAAAAAGCACTTGTAAAATGAGAATAAAAAATGCTTACTTATAATTGTACCTGTGTGAGAAAAGTGCTAACACAGTTTGGTGAAATATTGCATCAGAATTGCAAAGAACACTATCATTTTGTTCTGATCGCTGACTTAAATTGTTTCTAGAACTAAAAGAAGTAAGGAGAGTGAGAAGAAGGGAGCAGAGAGGAGAGGAGAGATGCCGCTCAAGATCAAAGTCATAGCAAATAGTTCAAGAATAGTTGAGAATGATAAAATAGAGAAAGGAGATTTTCTGGAAAAAAATGAGAGATTCAGATGCAGCATAACAAGGAGAGGCATATCACATTTTAAAAATACATGGAGGTTAGCACACTGGGACATTTAAAAATGATATACACATGGTTTTCTTATGTCTTTCTGGAAAGGTTAAAATTCATTTTCCACCTTTAAATATTGTATTTAGTATGGGTTAAATTTGAGAATGTGAAGCCTATTTAAGCTTTAATTGAACTGTTCGTATTCTACTAACTTATTAAAGAATTAACTTTGAGTATGCCAAGGCACAATGCTTGCAAGTTTGGAGCATTTTAAATTTGAAAACATTCCATAAGATAGATAATGAATGGGTGGTATATCCATGCCTATAAGCAAACTAGATGACAGACAGAGATGGGGAAAATTTATATATGACCTGGTAAACAAGTCAAAAGTTCTCTAATTCATCAGCCTGTTGCAGCCTATCAGCAACTTTTTTCTTTCTATTGCAGCAGGGAACTCAAACTCCTGAAGAGACTTCAGCACTTGCGCTTGTTTCCATTCCCTGAATCGCCTTTGTCTTCCATTCCTATGGTGGACAAATATCTCTAGATTAAAGTGGGAATTAAATTATGACTATCCCATAGGTCTCTGTAAGCAAAAGTGGCAACTTCATAGTACTGAGACAGAGTTTTCATATCTGTAACACAAAAACTTTAATGATACCTGCCTTATATGGTTTTCAAAACAGGACAAGAGATCAAAAAGTGTCTCTCAAGGTCATAAAAAACAAATATGAGAATAGTTCACAGTTATTAGGGTCATTCTCATTGGTATATTTAGACTTCTTTCCTCTCACTGTCTTTTGTTTCTGATGACCTAATAAATCACACACAGAATAATAACTATTGAAGGCTTAAATAATACATTCATATCATGCCCTAATGTAAAGAGGAATGCCTCAAGTAGCTTGCAGCAACACAAAGAAATAACTAAATTAGGCACAACAATGAATACTTCCAAGGGAGAGACATGTTGACTTGGATTCAAAATTAGCATTTTGCTATTCGTCGGAAGACCTAGTAAATATTTTTAAATCTTTCTTTGCATGAAGTACCTCGTTGGCAAACTGAGGTCAATGATGCTATTTTCATAGAATTTTTTATGGATTTTAAACTTATTAATAAATTAAAAGTAATTTTAACTATGTGTGACAAACAGCATCTCAGTAAATATTAGCTATTAATTTGCTGTGATAATTAAGTCATTGTTTTATTAAGTCCACTGCTTAGAAATTCATATGCAGTAAATCCATATAAGGTCCCATAATTTACATTACAAACAAATTTCTCTAGTGATGCTGATGCAGGTCCCTAATCACTTGAAGTTTAAGAAATCAGAATGAGTTACCATATTCAGCCACTTACCATATGCTAGAATTTCTTGGTTCAGGTTATTTCAGCTATTGCGTTTCTTGCACACCAATTATATGTCAGATATCATTTTGAATATCACATAAGGCTGTTACTGCATTTCCTCTTCTGTGCCTCAGTTCAGATGCAACTCTGTGGTTTGTCCTGAGCTTCCCTGTGCTGAGGCTGCTTTTCCCTTTCAGAACACTTATGCTCAGTGTTAACATCCCTTATCAGCCGACTCCTATTGATGTTTTGCTTTCCTCCAATTTGTCCTGCAAAGTGCTAGCTACCAGTTTTCCTTATTATGGCCAGAGATGCCTTTGACTTGACCCTACAATTGTTTCCTTAAAGAGAGCATCTTGAAGAAATTCTGCACATTGTGACAATGTGAGAGACATCTCAAAATCCTCTTGATCAGAACGCTCATGTCCTTCTTAAAGTTTAAAGTCAAAACAGGTTCCCATCACACCACAACCCCAGGACACATTCCTGATGAACACTATAAAAATTATCCTGGAATATCAGGTCAGGATAAACATTGTATTATAAGTAATATGCAGTTTAGAAGGACAAGTTGGTTTGGGTCAAATTCTCCTAGATAAAACTTTTAATGTAAGTGGTATTTACATAGGGAAACTTAGAAGTTTCCAGTAAGGAAGCGGTGAATGACATGTCTTAGTCCTTTTTCTGTTGGTATGACAAAACAACCAAGGCTAATTGAGGTATATAGTGTTGAGTTTTATTTTTGCTCATGGTTCTGATGGTTGAGAACTTCAAGAGTGAAGTGCTGGTGTCCACTCAGCTTCTGGTGAAGTTCTCCCGCTACTTCAATTGATGATGGAAAGCAGAAGCGGACATGGATGCATGCAGGAGAGAGAGGACAGGGACAGACTTGCTTTATCACAAGCACTTCCGTGGAAACTAGTGCAGTCTTACAAGTGTGAGAATCTCTCCTTAGAGAAAAGCATTCAACCTTTTTAGTGACCTAAATCCCTAGTATCTTTCAGTAATATTGCCTTAGGAATCAGATCTGAGTATGAGAGTTTCTGCGGGGGACAAACAAAATTTAAACCATAGCAGAATGGCATGCAATGCAAAAGTCCTTAGTTAGCAAATTACTGATTTGGAAAAGTGTTTCTGTACCTCTGAAGACCGCCATAAGAAAGTATAAAATCTTGTTCCTTAGTGTTGTTTCTCCAAAAGAAAAGAAGGCTGAAAAATTTATACAGCAATTCCTCTGGGTGGTAACTTCAAGCTTTTCCCACCCACAACAGCCATCTCCTTATCACGACTACTTAAACACCAACTAATGATGCTGTTATGACCCAAGAAGAATGTGTTGTAGAAAGTTGCATGTTCTTGCAGTAGAATGTCATAGACTTCAATGGGAGCCTACTATTGACATGTGAATAAACCTAGACAGTAACTGCTGCACACTCCTACTCTTCTTGAGTTGAGTTTCCTCAAGATAATTTATTGTTCATAGATATAGTCTTAATAATCATACCTAATCCCTGCTTTCTTCTCTGCCTTGTGCTGCTATCCTTAGAAAGGATGCAATGTGAACATGATGCTATATTGATATAAGTACCTTAGAGTTTAACTGGAAAGACAATTATGCAAAACTATAGGTAATGGAAGAATATAAATAGATGGGTAAAAACATACTATACAACAAGAACCAAATCTTCTACACAGTTGGGGATTACTGATGAATGCAGAGTATTAAGACTTATAGTGGATTGCCCAAAAAAATTACAAAAACAAGAAAAAACTAAAAAATAATACCTGGTTGAGGAAATAGTCACAGTACTGTAGACAGATAAAATGCTATTTTTGGTGTTTTGAGATCTTTCTCAAAGCAAAAGGTGATCAAGTAATGAAAGAAGTGGGAGGGAGATGATAGAAAAGGTGTGAAAAAGGAATTATGTATATTTACCAACTCTACACAAGGAATGTGAACATTACATATTACAAACACATACTAACAAAGAAGAAAAGGAAACCTTAATGTGATAAAATCTTTGAAGCAGGACCAATTTAGTTAAAGTAGTTCTGTCTCATTTGAAACTATTTACCACCTCCTGACTCTGTAAAGGGTCAAAAAATTATCTGAGGTAGAAAAGATGCATTTAAAATCAAACCCTTAGCTGTAGGTGTATATTGAATTGGAAGGGAGACAGCGTGGGGCAGGAGATAAATTAGGACACTGTTTGCAGAATGGAAACATACAGATAACTGCCAAAGGATAGAGAGGAAAAACTTCCAAGGTAAGCATTAAATAATATCAACAGGTTTTACTTGAATATTAGATATGAGGAGTTTAGTTCACTGCAAGATTCCCTTATTGTTAATAGACTTCTGACCTCCTTAAAAATGATTGCTATACATAACCTGACTCTTTTTCTCCCTTCTTCCCTTTTCCTAGGATTTCATCCAGTAATAATTTACAGAATAGTTAAGTAAGCAGAAACTGAGATTTTGTATGTGGAGCTCTTGGAGAAATAGCTCTTTTATCCATGATATTGTCATGGACAAGTTTCAATTTCTTTTTTTTTTTTTAAGTTTCAATTTCAAAAGAGCAGAATGAAATGTTTGCTTGTCCAGCGAGCTCATCACTCTGTTTCTTAAAATATGTCAGCCTTTTATTTTCCTCTTTGTGCTTATATTTCTCCAGTAGTCTCTAAGTTCTAATTGCCTCAAAGGCATGTTGGAATACTGAATGCATTTTCTTGAGGCAGGCTTTGAATTATCAGATGAAAGTTCCTGCATCATGAAAATTATAATTCAAATCAAAACAGTTAACTTTTCCTCCCCACATATCTCTGAGATCTAGGGCTCTTGTGTGGATTCCAAATAAAGTAACACAATAATTCTAAAATGTTAGAAAGTTTCCAAAAGCAAAATACTGGAGAAAGATTTTCATCCATCCTTTAAGTACAAGATTTAAGTAACAGTATTTCCTAAAAATTGTATATACTCAAGCATTAGATATTTATTATTTTAATAAAGAAAAATTAACAGGAGAGAAATGTTTTTGGTGCGACTATATTTCAATTGAAAGAATGAATTTATTCAAACTATATACTCCATATGAAAGAAATAGTAAGGATAATAAAGTACAGTTGTATTAATTTCTACTTTGTGAATAAGACATAATTTTATCTAGATTGGGAGAAGAATTAGAGTTACCAGTTTACTTGAGGGAAGCAATTTTGAAAATTTGAAAGTGCTCAGGCACCATAAACCCCAAGACCTGTGCTAGTTTTACCATTTCTTATTTGTTGAAAGAGATTCGATTTTCTCTCTCAGACTCAAGCTTCTAATTTATAAAGTCACAACAGCATCTATGAATAGTTGTGCACAGATAACCAGCTTGCTCCTGATGTGCTTTAGACAGTTAAGGTAAAGAAAATATCTTGAAAAAAATTGTACTTTTCACTGAAGTTTAAACTCCTAAGCACATGTAGAAGTCTAAAGCTGTTATGAGTGGCATTTTTATGAGGAGATGGAAAAATATCAGAATTCTTATCCCAATCAATTTCACAAAGAATACCAGTGGGTAAGTAAAAAGGATCATTGTATTAATAGTTCTCAGCAAGTCTGTGACTCCAGACTTTCTTAAGAGCTTCAGTGATTGATGTACCCTCTTCCAGCCTGAGCTAGATCAGCATGAAAGGCCTAGCATTAAAGTGCAAAGGAGTCACAGCTCCGTTCCAACTGAATGAACTTTTTACTGCAAAGAAAACACACACACATACACATGCAAATGCACACACACCAGGAAATGGAGTACAGACAGCATAGAAACCTGCTCACAGCCTGAGATTTTTATCAGGCCAGGGTATCTGCCTCATGGCCTGGGAGCTTAGAAGTTTATAAGTGAGAAAGTCTGGTCTTTTCTGGTATAAACTCATTTTCAGGTACTTATAATTCTACTACAAAAAAAAGAATGAGAGGTGAGACTTTGTGCACTATACACAGTGGCATATGTTTTGTTCCCACACTCCCTTCCTTCAAAAGGTGTCCCTGCCTGTGTTTTTGAATTTGAGGTTGACAAGTTTAGCTACTGTTTTGGGGAGCATCAAAGAAAGGGTGAAATCCCAGAACTATACAGCCACTCCTTATCCTCTGTCAAGTAGCCAATAGCCACAAGTAGACAAAACAGAAAGAAAAGAGTGCAAAACTAGAATTTCTCTCACCTACAGAATATAGTTTGGCTGTCATTTATAGAATTAAAGAAAAATGAAGTGAGGGGAGACTAAATTGAAGTTAAGACATGAAACAAGGTAAAAAAAAGAAATTGCTGTTCCTTGAACCTTAGAGTGACAGGGTGTTCGAGGCTTATACATGATATAACTAAGGATTCTGTTAGAAAAATTTCCCTTTGTATTTTTTGGTCAATGTTTACTAGAGTCAAATACAGAGAAGTGCAAATGACCCGTCCACGTGCTAGAGATCTGAAGAATACAGCCAAGGGCCTTCATCCCACTCCGATGTCCTGCACCAGCTGCTGAAGGCCTAGAGCCCACAGCAAGTCCCCTGCAAGTCCACACTAGGAGATCAAGGAATGCACAATGGAAGACCAAGAACTGGCACCTGAAACTAGAGAATCGGCCAGGTAAGCTGGAAGATTGGTGCTAGAAGCCAAAGAATCTGCACCAAGAACCCGAAGACCAAGCCCAAGTCAAAGGCAAAGACCAGAGCACCCCACTGAAGTGTCTGTGCTAAGAGCCAGGAGAAGATGCTCAGGGTGAAAATGAGGACAGAGCACCCCCAAGACAGTAGCAGCCATCCTGAGCAAAGGTTCTGTAGAAGAGAATAGGAATATAATTTTGTGTTTTAGAAGGAAGAAATGAGTCAAACGTTATTCTCAGACGTTATGAAGGTCAGACTCAGCAACACAGAACCAGAAGGAACCCTATGACTCTGGGCTGGTGATTACTCTTTCCTGTCCCACGTACAGGCAGCTTCTCCACTGCTGGACTTCATGGAAGTGGAAAACCCTCTTCCTGTGTGCCGAGTTATGTTAATATTGGCCATTCTTGAAAATTTCCCTATGAAAAAGAGTTTTTCAAGTTTCTCAAAATGTGAATGACTGTGCAGAATGTTAGTATACCAAATATGTAAGGAAGAAAAAATTAAAATTCTTCAAAATTCCTTCCAAAATATAAAAGAAGTAGAGGGAAGACTTCCTAACTCATTCTATGAAGGGGAAGTTGCACTAATACCAACATTAGATACAGGTAATATAAAAAGTAAAACGAACATACTACTGAATGTATTAGATATTGAGAAAGAACAGTTAATACTCATATGATTAGATCAATTTTACATGTCTATATCTGTTAATGTAAACAACCATTTTGAAGATAACGATACGCAATATTGCAACCATTGTCAAGTTTCTATCATCCTGTTTTGTAAACCTGTAAAGTTACTGTTGTGCATTCACTCTAGTCATTTGTTTGTCTCTTTTGCTTTTTGTCTTTCTTATATGTGCCTTTTTTTCTCTTAAATAAAAAAGCAGAAGTTATAAACATCTTTGTCATGTATATACACTAAAGATCTTCAATAAAATATAAACAAATTTAATACAATGAAATATGAAAAGAATTGCACACTATTACAAGGTGGTATTTATAGAAGGTATAAAATGGTTCAGCATTCAAGAACCAATTACAGTAACTCATGTGAACAGACTAAAGGAGAAAAATGCTAATATCACATAGCATTAGTCAGCATTAAATTACAGTAAACTACCTGAGATGATTCAAATTATAAAGAATTTATCAATTAAAAAGCTCACTTTGAGTCATGATTTTGGAGCTTCCAGTCCATTGTTTTTTTTCTCTGTCTCTTTCTCTTTCTCTTTCTCTTTCTCTTTCACTTTCTCTTTCTCTTTCTCTTTCTCTTTCTCTTTCTCTGTCTCTGTCTCTGTCTCTGTCTCTGTCTCTGTCTCTCTCTCTCTCTCTCTCTGCCTCTGTCTCTGTCTCTCTCTCTCTCTCTCTCTCTCTCTCTGTTTCTTAAACTTTCCACTATTTCCAAGTCAGGGATCAAGAATAAGGGTCTTTTGTTGCTATTTCAGATCCAAAGCAAACATATCAATAGATAGAGTTTGATTTAATCTAACACTGAATGTGGTAAAAAAATCTTAGCAAATTAATACTAGAAATAAATTTCCCCAACTAAATAAGAAAGATCTATCAATACTATGGCCAATATAATATTTAAGGAGAAAATGTGTATTGTTGCCCTAAAATTAGAAACAAAGCAAGGATGCACTTTGCCCTGCTACTTTTTTGACATTATACAGGAAATTCTACATGATCCAAAACAAAATAGCCAGGCTGGTGATGCACACCTGCAAGCCCAGCACTCAGGAGGCTGAGGCAAGAGGATTGCTGTGAGTTCAAGGCCAGCCTGGGCTACATAGTGAGTTCAAGGGCAGCCTGAACTATAGAGCAAGACTGCCTCATAAAACAAAACAGCAAAACCAAAAAGAAAATAAAAGTCATATACATTGTAAAAGAAGAGATAAAGTAGGCTTTTCTCTCAACTAACATTGTTATCAATAAAGAAAATTACAAAGAATCGAGCATAATAGCAAAAACTCCTAGAAATAGTAAACCATTCTAACAAGCCTACACAACTGAAAATTCATATACCCTAAGAAGATCACGCACTTAAGCACCAGCAGTGACACATGGATACACGAATTTTACAGAATGATATTTGTAATAGTACTAGTACTTTTTAAAATAAAATATTCTAAAATATTTAAAAGACTCTATACATATGTTAAACTACAGCCCAGGAACTGCAGAATCTCTCGATGTGACTGAGATCTACTCTTACAGAGAGTAAAGATGGTTCCTCTATCAGTCTTAGAAGTGGTTGAACCCAAATCTAATGCAGTATTGGTCCAAAAATAATGGTCACTGTCCTCTAAGAAAAAACAGTCTTTGCTGAGGAAGCCTTGGAGCTCCTGCACCTCAGCGGTATGCAGGATTGCACTTTTGGGGCAAAATGTATTGAGATTTTGATGACATTGCAAAGATAATCTTGTGTAAGTGTAGAAACATAAAAAGCAGAATAAAGAAGCCCATATAATACCTCTATTGAGCTTACAAGTGGCTAAGGGATTTGAACATTCAGCTATATATGTTTCTATATCCATGTGTATTTCTATATATGTATATATTTCTACACCCGCCACATGGTTGATTTAGTTGTTAGTCTGTTAATGTAATTCTGAAATGGTATCCTTTGGGGATTATTGTAAATAAATTTTCTAGGTGCAAAAAATAAAATGAATATAAGTCACACTGAGTGGACTAACAATTTTAGTCATATGTTAAGTCCATAAATGGAATCAAAGAGGGCCTCTTCGAGAACTGGTTCATTGGAAATAGAATTACCTAATAAATAAGAAAAAGATAGCTTCTTTAGTTTGTTCTTTATTTATCCAAAATAGATCATATTATCACATGAGAATGTGTCTTAATATAAAGAAAAACACTTTCTGATGAAGCACAATGTTAACAGCAGTAGATTTCATTTCTGAATTTGTGATGGATGCCCCGTGAGAGGTTCAGTGTTTTCTGACAAGGTCGATAGACAATCAGTACTGTAGTATACTCCACTGAAACATTTTTCTTGACCTTCTGCTGACGTTCCAGAATGATTTCCTTTAAATACATAGTTGAGTCTGTTCTATCATGCTATTTTTGTCTTTTTATATAGTTCTATTATTTTATTTCCATAGTACAGAAAACTCTAATTATACTTAATTTTCTTCAAACTTCATACCAGGAAGTGTTCTTAAATCAAAATTAGGCTTACTGTTTTAAGATGGCTTTTTATCATAGGGACATGGTGTTCTTATTAAATACTATGCTTTTCCTCACAAGACTTATAATTCTTTTTAAAATATTAGCTGATTCATCTCAGATTACAAAGTAGTAAAGAAAATCACGAAAATCTGTCAAGTAAGTCTATTTGCCCAAACAAGTTCTATAACTTAATTATAGAAAATCTTGATAGAGGCCAAGAAGAATATACTCCTGAAGATTTCCCATTTTGATTTGAGTCCACAGCACATGTGAGGTTAATGTGATTGGTATACACGTGCATTTTGTAGTCAGCTGACACAATTCCTTTTGAATATTATAAAGTACTCCTTGAATATTATAGCAAATGAAGTGAGCATTTATGCCAATATCTAAGAAATACCCTACTGTCTAATTCTATATAGTAGTTTAGATAAAGAATTATGGAGGCCCAAATAAAATTATTTATCTTTATAATTCCTCATCAATATTAGCAGTTAATGAATGTTATTTTCAGAGCATAAAAGCACTTTAGAATTTGAAGTTTTCAATAATAGTGTTGTTTATATTGATAAGTAAATTTCAATGAAAGATATTATAGGTAGCACAAAAACAGAAATCTTCAGTGTGCTCATGCACCAGTTACTGGAGTCTGGTGAAGAACTCTTGACTTTTCTGAGTCCCTGAGTCTTCTAAATCTAAAATTATTTTATAGATTAAAATAAATTGTTACCTATCTATTGATCTTATCTATCATCTATCTATCTCTCTATCATCTGTCATTACACAAATCTTTTTGTGTATATTCTGAATCTAGTATAGAATTGAGCTTCTTAATAAATGTAACAACTTTTATTTGAAATTAGGGATGGTTGATTTGGTGGTGAAGGAGAGGAGCTGCATAAGAAAAAGGATTACAGTCTTTGATGTTCTGGGTACTAAACACATGAGCAATGAAAGCCTTTAAATTCTTTATCTTCTCAAACTTATTTTATTTTATTTCACCAATTAACTCCAAATTTTCCATCACATCTCATGGGACACCTAGCTTCCTTTCTCTGAGACATTTTCCTTCAACAGTCAATGTTTTGGGTTAGTATTTCTTCTTTGGTGTTAATTTGTGCCCTTTGTGTTTTCTTATCAATTGGCACATACTGTATGTTGTGATAAAATCATCTACCTGCTGTACTGGGTAATTTGCCACCAAAAAGCTCTACTTTCTCTTTTTAGTAATAAATGTATTTTTCAATTTTATTCAAAAGATACTTATTTATGTCCACTTGGTTTAATATAGTTTTATTTATTTATTTATTTATTTATTTATTTATTTATTGGTACCAGGGATTGAACTCACAACTTCATGCCTGCCAGGCAGGTGCTTACACCACTAAGATAAATTATGGCCCTATTTTTTGAGACAGGGTCTCACTATGTAGTTCAGGCTGGCCTTGAACTCACTGCATAGTCCAGGTTGGTCTCAAACTCACAGCGATCCTACTGTTTCACCCTCCCTAATGCTGGGATTAAAGGTGTGTGCCACGACACCCAGTTTTAATATAGTTTTTAATAGTGATGAGAATAGAAAATAAATCCCAGAAAGATACTGCCCTCATGAATTTACAGGGTATTAGAACTATCAAGTCACATAATCACGTATTAATGTTTGAACTGGGTTGTAGAAGATGAATAAGTGCTCCTCTAGGAGGGAAGAGAAACAAAGCCCCACGAAGAAGGAGCCATTAGAGCAGAAGCATCATGGGACACAATATCCGCACACTCACTCTTGAATTCCTAGAATCCTGTGCAGCGCCGATGGTACGGAATGTAACTACTGTTTTAATGAATGGTGCAGACAAGAATGATTGCTGGGGAAACACGCGCCAGAATGCCAAATTTTGTTAATACCTCAATAGCTTGAGTGCATCCTACGTACAAATGAGGACAAAAGTGAGAGTCAAGAGACATGTTATCCTTTAATGAGTATTTAAAGTAACAATTTTTGAGTTTACAGTTGACCCTAGACACTGATAAAGACTAGCAACTGCTTTTCATTCATATTTATCTCTTGTGCAACACAAGCTTTTTAGATCTTATTGTCTCACTGTAAAGTTCTACTCATGAATTAATAGAATATGAAAAGAAATGTTAACTTAAAAATATGGCAAATTCTAGACTGTATCATCTTAGAGATATTCTCAGCCGTTGACCTGCTCAGACTTTCATTTTTCTTGAGTCATTGTATTGTTTTTCAATTATTACTTAACTTGATAACTTTGGATCAACAGGCTGATGCCTTGTTATATCTCAAACACAACCAGCTACTACTCCTCCATATCCTTCCCAACTGTTCATTCAACAGTACCTCCTGTCCAAATTTGCATGTGCGTTCTCTCAATGTAACTATTGTGTGTATATTGTAATAATACAACTTTAGGTTGCATATGATGCATAATATATGATTACATATAACATAGATGTGTCCTATGCACTGAGTTTCTTGAGTTGAGGCTTTACAAATTCAGGCTCCAGGAATTTCAGCACCCTACTGGTGTACAAATTTACCTCTCTTTTTCATCATTTTATTGTTCGTTTTATAATTTTTCCTCTTATATTCACTTATACAATATATATTTTACACTAATTAAAATATTGGATGATAAGAGAGTCTAACTTTGGAATAGTAGCAAAGAATGTGATATCTTTTTAATTTTTATATTTGACATTTATTTTTACTTGTACATTTTGGTACATAAATGATCACATTTGTCATGGTGATTCGATATATATACATAACACATCTTAATTTTTTCAGCCCCTTCTTCTCCCCTCCATACACCTTCCATCTGTATGTTGATTTCCTTCCCTTTTATAAGGTATCTATATCCATGCTTCCTATTATCTATGTTTTACTTTGCTCTTCAATTTAAATATTGTTGGATTACTCCTATAAGCACATATCTAATTTACTTCACTTAACTACATGGTCTCAAGAGTCCTTTGTTTCAGATCCTGACTCTTCCATTAATAAATGATGATTGTAACCTTCTTTATCTCTAGAATAGAAATAAAGTAGAACTTGCTTTATTGAATACTATGTGCAATCAAATGTAGAATTACATGGAAGGCTATTCCAGAAGGTTTAGTTCAAATGTCTCAATATCACTCTGAAGCCCCCTAGTCCCTACAACCTAACTAATAACTATCTTCCCTCACTTGGGAAATAGAAAGATGAATGGAGCTGTCTGTGACACTTTAGCTATTTTTCTTAACTTATAGCAATATCTTTGTATTTTTTCTCCAAAAATACCATTTCACAAATTATAACTAATAAACCTGACAGTTGTTGGAAGACAATTTTTTTGTTTTCTGTAGGTGAGAAGACGTGGGAGGAAGATATTCAAAGTGGGAAATACTGAAATCCTACACTAATCTTTCTAATCTTTTCGATTTGGAGTGGGTTTTAATAATTTCCTACAACTGTGATTCTGCCAAGTGCTCAGGGAAGAGAAATGTGTTCTCAAACCTACAGAGCAAATTTCTCCCACTTTCAGTCTTTTAACAAGAAATCCCTTCAAAATCCTAAAAATACTACATGGAAATGCATTGTGGTCCCAGTAATGAAAATATGTTTTAGGTATGATAAAATGTTATTCTCCTTGTGATGTCTTAAAGCAATGAATAGTATGAGATACAAGAAACTATTACTTCAATCTAGATAAATGTAATATCTACTGGGTGTGCTAGCCTGCTGCTGATATAATGACATATACTACTGCTACACTGTCACATATCCTAAAAATTCTGTCTGTTGTTAGGTGACCCCAAAGAAAATGACTATTTAGAATGAATTTTTTTCTTGGCCACTGGACATCACCCTAATTTGGCTGAAGCCTGAGAATTTAACTATAAACCTAGTTCATAAAATACCACTATAACCACACAGGAAAAATATTGAAATATATGCATAGCATTTGTTAAGAACTTTGTAGGGTAGTGGCAAAATACCTCTCTATTATCTGCTTTGCTACACACACACCTAAATTGGGATAAACTGTAATGTTTAATCCTTCTGGGCTAGTTGGGTATTTTCTTGCCATCCTTTTATGTATGCATGTACGTGTGTATGTATGTGTTTAGGCCAAGGGAAGGTAGGAAGCATTTTGAACACCAGAGGGCATAGTCACATGCATGTGTAGATCCTTTTATGAGAGTGGCTGAAACAGGAGGATCATTTAAGTCTAGAAGTTTGAGATTATGCTTTCCAATGTAGCAAGACACCATGCTTAACAATATTTTACCTTCTTTTGCAGAATCAATAATGTGTTCTTAAAAACTTTTCAGTATGATTCTCCCATCCAAGGAGTCAATGTTTGCAAAGACTCCATATGCATGATCTGCTACAGAATCGTACATTTTTTATTGTTCCTTAGACCAAGAGTTCCCCTTCCCACCTTCCTTGTTACTTTTTAAGTGTCTTCATGTTGAGTCTTAGTCCTGGAAATGGAGAAGAATTTCATTATCAAAGTAATCTGTGAATTCATAGTTAGACCACATATGACTTGGATCAAACAGCTCTTCGCTAAGATCCATTTATTTCATTTACTCAACCATACAGTCACTCTATTACTGAGATTTACTGTGTTGAAGAGGCAAATCAGAAAGGAAATAAAATAGACATGTCAAATGCCCTGCCTTCCTGGAACCTAATGGTAGAATCTGGTATGAATTAGTAATACTAAACTTTTTAATAATAAATGATATACTCTAACTGGGGGAAGTGACAGCGAATATTAAGCATTTGATCTGATTTGAAAACCTCTTGCAAGCCCTCCTGGAAGAATTTGGGTGTTAAATTGAAATACAAAGATAAATAAAGGCAATTGATTTAGGAAGATGGTGATAAGAATTGCATAGCCAGTGTAGCATAATTAAAGATGTTCAGGCAAAGAATTAGTGTACCAGAAGGAATATGTACACATTTGAGTCTAGAGAAGTCTACAGCATTAAATACAGGGATTCCAGGCTACATGAGCACTCTGCAGATTATTCCCCTTAAGAGTAGTAGAGATCCTTGAAAGGTTTTAGAGAAAAAAAGTTCACAGCTATGTTTGAAATTTTTAATCATTTTTAATTTTTTTATTTTAAAGAAGAAAAAATAAGAAAAACTAGGATAAAAATTTTCAAAGGAATCGGTAACAATAGTTAATACATTATGCATTGTTATTTTCAAAGTAGTTGCTCAGATTACAAGTTGCAGGTATAAAAAATGGATCAGGCAATATAAGCACAACCCTTACTTTTCAATGATCTAATAGAAACTAGTAGTATAACAATCTTAACATATGTGTATATATATATCCATATATATCCATATATATGTGTATATATCCATATATGTATATATATCCATATATATGTATATATGTATATATATATATGTATATATGTATATATATATATAGTTTTTCCTTTTCCCTGTTTGAATTTTAAGAGATCACTTTGTCTAGATTATGAGATCAAAATAAAATAAATTAAGAGTTGATTCTGGATAAATTTCAGATTCTATTTGCAGAAGTTAAGGAAAGAGGCATGGCTGAAAAGGCAATCAGCATAGACAGTCATAATCTAGCATGGATTCTAAAAAAAATGTCTTTCTCTCCCCCACTGTTATGGTTTGTGTCTAAATGTCTCTCCAGAGTCTCATGAAGTCATAGAAATTTTTGAGAGGTGGCTGAAGCTAGAGTGCATAATGCTGGGATTAAGGTACCTGAGATTAAGGGTGGGTGATTGATGTATCAGTCCACTGATTGGATTGGCACCGCCCTAACCCTATCCATTTGGAAAAGGTAAATGGAGTAGACAGGGGATCATCACTCCATTTTTGCTCTTACTGCTTTTGCTGCTCCTGCCACCATGAGCAGCTGTCCTCCTGCCTTGGGCTTCCCTGTCTTGGAATGGAGTCCATCAACTATGGACTGAAACCTCGACAGACTGTAAACTAAATAAATCTTTTCCCTTTTAACTTGGGGTGTTGGGTATTTTGTGTCAACAACAAGAGAAAAGTAACTAAGACACTCTCTGCTGTCTTTTTCCCTCCTAACTCTCTTTCTTTCCTTCTCTCTCTTTCTCTCTCTCTCTCTCTCTCTCTCTCTCTCTCTCTCTCTCTTTCTTTCCCTTTTTCCTTCTTTCCTTCCTGATTTTTATCTTTCTTCTCTAGGGCACATCTGCTATAAACAATTTTCCAACCTCACTCTACTTCCTTTTCCTGCAATGTCTGCTCTCAATGCTGTCCATGCCGCAGGACATCCATTCAATGCATTACAGTACATTTTCTCTGGTCAGTTATTGGAGCAGAAGTGGACACCTCTCACAAATTGAAAAATGTTACATTTTAGAAAATTTTGCTTCTGATTCAAAAGCATGAAATGTCAAGTTTTGGCTTAAAATGAATAATTTTATATATTACAATCCATTTCTTCCATTTTTATATTATGACTGTTTCCAAAGATTTTGAAAATGTATTAGCCATAAATGACTTTGATATTTCTGAAATACTGAAAATGTCATTGCTTTCTCCACTGATTCCATTACCTAAGATTTCAATTGTCTCACTAAATATTAGCCTCTGCATCTAATTTTTAAGGAAAATAGAAATTGCTCACACGGGTATACGGCTATTTAAATATGTTTAACATTTTCTTCTAAACTATTGGAGGTATTCTAAGTTTTGTTGTTTGCTAAATTTTGATAGATTATAGCTTGAACTTTGATACTAAAATATCTAATAATATAAAAAAATTCAATGAAATAAAAATTGAAGGCACAGATTTATTCATTCAGTATACTTCTAAGTCATCTTTGTTATCACTCTAATAGAGGGAAGAAGAAGGAAGCATGTTTGACCAGAAGGAAATAACGCTTTCTTTAATACAAGTCCAAACATCCTCCAACAACTTTCCAGGCAGCGCTGGAGAAGAGTCAAGACTTGGCAGCTGTTTAGAATGAGACTGAAATGTTCCAGCCTGTAAACTCTATCACAGTCAGCCAGCATTAGTTGTTCATGACAGGTGATTCTACTTGTGAAAGTGGTTATCCGCTGCTAAAACTGTCTTTTGCAGTCATGACGACAGATTTCTCCCTGAAAAGGGATCTGAGTGGCACAGAATTATGGACACCACTTCATAATCTAGTCATAGACAGACACTTCCATGGACAGTGTATGGGCCCAAATTCTCACATAAATTATGTCGGGCAGGCTAGATTACACCCTATTAAAAGCCACTTCCAACATGTAAGCTTTGGAACAGTAAATTGTTACTTTTCACCAGTGCAGCTTATTCATAATCGTCATGCAGATTTTCACTTTTACGTTTTCTTGAAGAATTTGGATAGAATTGTTGTCACTTTGAATGTTGACTAGTTACAAAACCAGAGGGAAAGAGACATCTGACAGTGGTCAGAAACCACATTCTCTGGTCAGGAATTTCAAAATACCATCCTTTGCAACGTTATCAATTACATCTAGTGCCGCAGAGTTAGGAAATGAAGCCCTACTAAGTGTACGGAAGAGAAGTGTCTGGAAAGCAGCCCAAGGAGCACCGTACAGAATCGCCTCTCTGCATCTCCACTGAACCTCTGACCTCATCGCGTCCACCTAAACTAGATTCACGCTTCCCAGAGTCAGCTAGCTTGAAATTTTCCACACTTTCCATTCTCCTTCATTCCAAAATGTGTTTACTTGGATTTTCTCCTTATTTAGCCAAAAGTAGATTTTCAGTGAGTGAGGGAAATTACATTTTCATAAACCAGAGTTCTTTTTTCATTCATACTGTCATTTTATCATGTATCAGAATATAATCTGGGTCAAGCAGGAATGCATGCCTTCCTTGATCCTAAAATGCCACTTCTCCTACTAGAGAATACACATTAGGCACATTTCACATGGCCTGTGTATATTTTTTTGTCTCACAGTATGTTTTAATTTTTCCAATTTTTCAACTAAAACATTTATGTTGTATATCATTCACCATAAATTTATCAAATGCTAAACAAATAGAAGTCTGGATATTTTCATTCATTTTAATTTGCACTTATTTCATTTGAGGTTTTACAGGTGTGATTTTTCATAATTATCTCTTTTGCTAGTTTCATGAGAAATAGAGAAGATTATCCCATTGTGTAGGGAAACAGAAGAAGCCAAGATTCTCTAAGTGCTTTTCCAGGTTAAGTCTTAATTAATCTTGCTTGATAATATCACCTAACTTTAATTTTCTCATCTGTAAAATAAGAAGGTTTACTGGAAAATCTCTAAGGAATTATCCATAATTAAAATGAAGTGATTTACAACTACATTACTTATTCTCTAAGAGCTGAAATTTTTAAATAGAACTATAATTCACTTCCAAATGTTGTCACTGCTTTGATTTCAATCCGCTGAATTCTTCAAAATCACCTCTGTGTTGGAAGGAGGACAGGCACGATGTTTAAGTCATAGATAAGAAAAAGTGAAAAATATGTTCCTGCCTTGTATGTGTTAATAATTTTTTAATTAATGTGTGATAAAAACTTACAGGGAGGGCCTAGATTCTGTTAATAGACGTAAGTGGGTTTAATAGTAGGGAAAACTGTGAGTTTTAAAAAACTGTAACAACTAGAATGAATTAAAATCATATTAACAAGTACACTATGACAACTGTAATTACATATCCAACACAAACAAGTGAACACACATATTAGAGTCTTATCACTTTGATTATCATGAGATGTGGAATTTCTCTTTATCAGTATATTTCAGTTTGGTAGCACTACCTTGTGCCTCAGTAAGTCTGTTATTCATTAAGGAGATGATAGGAATATATGGTACAATATAAACATCACAAATTACTATATCCTTCCTTTTTACTTTAATTGGTATCATTAGTTTACATTTGTCATTTTATGGAGATGCTGATATAACCATATTTTCTATTTTTTGTTTTATTTTTATTTTTATTTTTACTTTTTGGTACTGGGAATCAAACTCAGGACCTTGCACTTGCCTGGCAGGTACTGTGCCGCTGAGCTATATTCCTGGCCCAGAGATGTTAATATAGACAATTGAATTTCACTCTTTTTCCTTTCCTGTATATACACAAGTATTTAAAGCAAAATGTTTTCTTTAAATAAAAGATACACATATGTATATAATAGATTTTGAGATGTTACATATTGTATTTTATGAGCTAAGTATATCATCAAATATTCATTTGATATATTCATTAATCAAGAAGATAATTATAAAATACATACTTAAATAAAAGCATGTCTGTACATACATTTCAGACTGTACACTAAACATTAGCTTGTACAAGCACAAAATTAATATTTCATATATTCCTAGTTAATCTTGCTCTTATTATTACAATAATATTTTCATTTTCTTTATATCTTATGTTCCTTGGCTTAATGTCTATTTTTTTCTGAAATTAGATGAAGCAGTTTATTTTTGGGTGGAATTTTCATAGCATAACCTTTCCTGTCGTTTTACTTTGGCTTTCTAAGCATGTTTGTATTAAGACATCCCTTTTAAATAGACCACAGTTTACACCGTTTGAGATGGATTCTCTTTGTGTTCTAATCAGAATATAGAGTTTTTAAAAGTATATATTTGGTATAGCTGCTTCAGTTTCACAGCTGCATGGTGTGGGAAGCACAGAGACTGTCAATGTGTCCTTCCGGCTGCTCATGTACAGTGGTCTCACTGTCATTGTCTGGCCCCCCAGCAACACGTTGCTATGATGGATGAGCCAACCAAATGATTGCTGCCCACTGTTAATAGCTGACTCTAGGTTTCACTCTTGGTAGTGCATGTTTTGTGGGTTCTTACAAATGTGTAAATGATGAATTCAACCACTGTGAATTAATCCAACTATCCCCAGATATCATAAAATTCAACTATTTTTCCCATTGTGTCCCTGAACTCTTAGCAGCTATTAAGCTTGCACATTCATAAATTAGGTTTTTACAAATTTTGATAAAATATTTACACCTTTTAGATTACCTCCGTTCATATGATAATATGCATTTAATTCTTTATCATGTCTTTTGTTGTCTTTATAACACATTTCTTTTTTAATACTTGGTAATATTTTTTCATATAACCTAACACATGTATTTATTTATTTATGTGTATAAGAATATCTTTGCTGTTTCCAAGCTTGGATAATCATGAATATAGCTACTTTAAACATTTATGTGTAGGTTTTCGTGTGAATATAAAGTTTCAGATTACTTGGGAAAATACCAAAGAATATGATTGCTATATCACATAAGAGTATACGTGGTTTTCAAAGAAACTATCAAACTGTCTTCCAAAATAACTGTACCTTTGTTGTTTCCTCTCAGTAATGAATAACATTTCCTGTGGTTCTATATCCTAACCAGCATTTAGTCATTGTACTAGAAGAGAAGATATTTCATTGCTATTTTAACTTGCAATTTATTTATGATAATGTAGTAAATAAATATGACCACATATTCATTTTAATGTAGTTACTGAGAAATTTATATTTACAATTACCAAGACATTATTTGGTTTTCATGTGTTAAATTTTCTGAATTTTCAAGTGCTAAATTTTCTGAATTTTCTATCTCTTGATGTTTGTCCCCTATGATAAATGAAGTATTTTTGCTGTCACTGTGTTTTCTTCTCTCCTTGGTTTGTTAATTTCATGATATTTTTACTAATAAAGTGATTCCCTTGTAGGTTAAAATATCCCTTTCAGTCTCGTGCAGGGCTAATATCAACTGGTATTTCACTGTAATCCAAACAAAACAGCAAACATACAAATATTTTGCTATATTTAGCCCTTTTCATTTTTCATGTGACGTTGCTGTTATATATTTTGAGGTCACAAACATTTTATCCATTGTTCCTAATTATTTTTAGTTGTTCAGTCTCATTTCTTCTCTTATCACTTCTCTCCTGCTCTTCTTGGTGTCTCTCATCCTTCCCTCTCTCTCAACTTTTTCGGTGTTTCTGTGACTATAGCAGTATTTCACAATCATATTTGAAGAATATTTAATCTGAGAACAAAAATTCTAATTTGGCACTTGATTTTGTTTAGCGTTTAGAAGATGTCCTACCCCGGAACGTCCTTGGCTTGACCTCTGCTGAGAAGCCAGCTATAGTCTCAGTCTCTGGCAGGTGATGTATCTTTCCTTCCACTTTGCGTGTGTGTGTGTGTGTGTGCGCGCGATTTTCTTTTTTTTTTTTTTTTACCGGGGATCAAACTCATAACTTCGCGCTTGCCAGGCAGTCATGTAGTCCTAAATCCCCGGCCCTATGCTATTTTTATTCCCTTTTCTTTTATATCTATTTCTTTCAGTTGGCTTACTCTCCAATAACATTATTTCTATTTTATTATTTTTTCTTTTGGTTTCTATCTCATTAAACATCCATTTATTGAGTTCTTTCCTTATTCTCTTATTTGTTTTTTGTATCTGCAAGGATTTTTTTCTATCTACTTCTCTCCAGGGGTTCCCTGACTGATTATGTAGTTACTCAATTTATTGGATATACTTATTTTTAATCCTATCTGACTGCTTCAATGTATGCATTAGCTTTGAATGTGTTTCTCTCCCCACGTATGAGTGGATAATTTCTCTTTATCTTGTTTCATGGTATCCCTGATCTTCAGTTGAATGTTCAATTTCTTTAAATGAAAAATTGAATCAATAATTTGGATAACTTAACAGTATTTTTTCCCTTTTCGTTTACTGGTCGGATTGCATAACACAGTCAAAAATAGAGCCATATTAAAGCTTGATTTTAGTCTTTAAGACTTTCTGACTAAATCAGATTTACTCTTTACAAAATCCTGATATGTCTCCTAATTTCCTTTTTGTATATTGATTCATAAATCTACTCCTTCAGCACACCTATTATTGGTTGCATCTAGATTTATCTTCTGAGACTCTGGTCTGCATATTATGTTAACCTATCACTCCCTAGTTGCCAATTTTGTATAGGCATATGTCTCAGACAAAAAAGTAACAGATGATACATTGAGTTCATGTATTTGGCCTCCCTTCTTTTGTGACTTTAGTCACTCAAATTACAGACAACTTAAGTATGCAATATATTTCATTATATTCAGTGTATTTACTGAAATATCATAAATATATGCATATATGCATGCAATGCCATTACATATATATGCACTGTTTGTGCATTCAAGTGTTCTGAATAGATATAAACTAAGTGGTCATAAACACAAAAGTGTCTGAGGTAATGCATATCTAATCTTATTTTATACTTGAAAGTGCAAAAATACAGCTTAAGATAATATATAAAACATAATAGTAATTGACGAATAGATTTAAAATAATAAAACATAAACAGTCAGATACATACATATAAAAACTGAAATAACTTCTTCAAAATTAAATATAGAGAATGTCTGTCACAAAAAAGTGGCTAAGACTATTAAACTGTTGGGCTTTGTTTATCTAAAGAGCCAGAGGAAGATTGGTCTTTGTATTTGAGAAACAGCCATGATTGAATGTGAGGGAGATCTGGCTGCAACATCTGTCACTCCACTGATCACCAGGGTTTATTTGACTCATCTGTCTGTCTAGGTGGGTGTCCTCATCCTCCCTCACATGTGTGTCCTTCCTGAGGCTACGCTGGTTGAAGAGGAAGACCAACTCAGATAGAAGAGGACTTTCCTTTGTCAAGCATATATGAGTAACTGCACTTCGCTGGCAGAAACTCCAAACAAGAAATATCCATGATCAAAACAATATATGGATCATTAGAGAAGAGTGCAGAGCAAAATTACCACAGGAATTTCAATAAAACTTGGTTAAACCTGTATATCAGTGTGACTAGGGGAGAAAACAGAGAAAATCACATAAACTGGGTCAAATGGCTGTGACCAAAAAAGACAAAGTAGTATGAAGAAGGCCTAGAATGGGGAAGACAAAATATTTCATATGTGGGAATCAGCCAGAAATAGGGAAGAAAAAAATTATGCACCTATCCAAAATATGTTTGCAAGTGGCAATTAAATAGGAAAGACAAGACATGAATGCAGAAAGAAATTAAGTAATACAGAAAAAAATCATGTGATCAAGTAAATATGCTTACAATTGCAAGGAGAAAGTAAGACATGATTTATCAAACAGAGTAAAATACTAAATACAACAAGCAGACAGTGATCAACACATAAAATACTTAAAAAACAATTGATTAGAAATCTGGAAATGAAATATAGAATCACTGACATTGAACACACACATGATAGAAGAATAAACCCCTTTTCATTGACATATTCTGATATTTTAGGACTATTAATGAGTAATAGATGCTTAATAAGTATTTATATTAATAAAAATATTGAACACCAATTAAGTTAATCAGGCAAAGATATGGAACAACATTTTAGTGGAAGACGCACATCTTGCATAATTTTCCTCCAGTATTCCAGGGAAACTCTTCTTCTCATGGAAAAATCACAAAAATGAGATTAGGGAGACAAACTTCAGCCACTATTATGGGTCCAGTACTGACATACACTCTCCTTTTCTCTGTCTATTCCAAATATTCCTTGTCCTCAACTATTATCTCTGCTGCTTCTGAAGTTTTACCTTATGATGCGAGCTAAACTCTTTTCTGAATTATCCAAGCTCCTGAAACCAATGCCATTCTCAGAAAAGGGGCCTTGAACTTATCCATTTATTAAGAACTGTGGATGAGGAAAACTGGCAGGTGTCCAACCATATTACCTGGCCATCAAACTTATGCTTTCCTGCTCACATGAGTAATGGCAGTCCTAGATCCTCGTACATTTTGGGTCCAATGGTTCACCTCAAAATGAAGATTCTACTTTTTTACCTCCTTGTAGGTGGACTCTAGGATTTCCAGGAAGATAGGTAGCAGCTGTTCTTAGAGCTAAGTGAGACTTTGAGTGTGCCCACCATGAATAATTTTCCCCTTTTGGGTACAGGGAGCCCTAACCCTAAAGATTAGAGGTCTGAGAATGGGAAAGATGACCACTCAATAGGCCACAGGTAATTATGGTACATAGACTCACTTGTTCCATAGACTATTTCCACTGAGGATATAGTGCCAAAAAGAGCTCAGTTTCAATGCATTCACTTTGCCCCTCATTGACTCTGAGCTCGACGCACAGGTGCACTTGCACTGGACAACTCCATCACTGTTTGGCTGGTTGCCTGAGACAGGAAGTGGGATACAACCAATAGCTTGCTTCCTTGGACACATTTGATGAACTCCCTTACTGAGAACTGCGTCTCTTGGTGTGGTGTTCCTTCATGTGATATTCTTTGCTTTAGGCTCAAATACTCCATATATCCCTCCCAAAATAATGATGCTTGGATATAGCTGTTCATTAAAGAAAAATTAACGTATATCTGGAATAGATATTTTCCCCAAGAGGAATAAAATGCTGCTACTCCCAGAAAGGAAGGGACCTAAAGGAGTTAAATTGCCACCGAGTCACTGATTGGTCACTTCAAGTATTTGTGACCTATTGAAAGCTTACCTTTGTTTCTGATGCTGGCATTTTTGACATGCAGACTTAAGAAGAACTAAATCTGATTTGTTGAGTGGGAGTCCACAGACTCATGTATGCTTGCTGTCTCAGTCTTCTTCACCCTCCGCTACTAGGTCCCTCTGGCAGTGTCATCCTCACTATTTTCTTTGCCATCCTGTTCGTGCAGTTCACTGCACTTCATGACAGTTGTGTGGCTGTTGACAACAAAAGCTCGCTAATAAAATCTGGCTCAGATACTCTCCAAAGGTGATTTCTTGATGCCTCTTCTGGGTGGATATTTTCTTTTTATTTATAAACATGTGATATAGAGACCTTCAAAGTTTAAATTCACCTTCATGTGTCCAAGCATCATTGGGTATCGTTGTTTCACCTGTCCACTGTTTTCTCACTGTAGAATTCTGGCCGCAAAGAGGTCAGAACCACTTTTTATAAGGCCATCTGTAGGTTTCCTTTGAACTACTTCTTTTAAACTTTTACTAGGGGTTCATGTAAAACTATACCAATTAGGAATTTCCTTTTACTTGCAAATGTCTTTGAAACCCATCCCTAGAGTGGAGATAAAACAATGATCCTCCATTTTCAGTATTAAACCACACACTGAACTGGTCGAAGAACTCAGACACTTTCCTCCTTCTTTAAGTAGCCATGTGGCCCCACTACATGTGATAATGGATGTAATCTGAAAGAAGAGAACTAGAAAAAATTGTGGTGGGTGTCATGGAATACATGCTTATAAAATTTAGAACTTTCCATTGCTTAGTACCCTGTTTTAAATTTTGTCATGTAAGCCAGGCATGGTAGCGTACACATTTAATCCCAGCACTCGGGAGGCTGAGGTAGGAGAAGCGTTGTGAATTCAAGGCCGGCTTGGGCTACTACCTGAGTGTAAGGCCTGCCTGAGCTACATAGTGCCTGCCTCAAAAAACTAGGGCCAAGAGTTTGGTTCAGTGGCTTAAACACCTGTCTGGCAGGCGTGAGGCTGTGAGTTCGATGCCCAGTGCCACAAAGAATAAATAAATAAATAAATAAATAAATAAATAAATAAATTTTGTTATATAATCCTGCTAGCTGATCCCAAATTCATGGTTTGATAATTCCAACAGAACTGTGTTAGAGATACATAGTCAGTTTATAGATACACTGCTTTGAAGCATTCCAATTTTCCTAGGGCAAAGAAGCCAGCAGAAGGTTGACCACAGATCTATAGTTTTTCTAATGCACATCAAATGTCCCTCTTTCAGAATGCATTATGACCTCCTCAATAAGTTTTCAGATGCTGTCTTAGTTACTTTACTTATTACAGAGATGAATTACCAGACACCCACAATTTAAGGAAGGAGAGGTCTATTTTGGCTCAAATTCAATCCATAGTCAGCTGGGTCTAAAACAGGTTGGCATTACAGAGGGGCATGTTGGCAGAGAATTGCTCAGGGTTTGGCAGATGGAAAACAGATACAATCAAGAGAGGATACTGGAAAGGAGATGTAGGCTTCCAGACCATTCCCTCAGTGGCCTGCCTCTACTTACCAGGCTAACAGCAAATCAGTTAGAATATTTCTAGTATCTAATCAACTTCTAAAGTTCTCACCTATGATAATGGGAGGTTTTAGAGAGATATCTAGATATAAACCATAACAAGTGAATTTCACATTGCATCATTTTCCACTTAACAATACCACTGACAACTCTAAAGGCATAGAGTCTAATGTATTATATTAAGCTTGATCCATAGCCTCGACATGGTGCAGAGTCCTTTTATTTCCAGGGACCTAGAAAAGGAGCCAGCTTTTCCTGTCACCAATGAAAGTGAATAGAGCAGTACTGTTAAATGTGGTACACGTTGCCTGCAAACCTGAGGACTCTTATTGAGCAATTCTTTAATTGGGTTGTAAGACAAGCAATGCTAACTGTTTTTTCACTTGGAAAGGGTTTTTCATCTTGTTCTGACCTCTGGGTCCTTATGCCTTTCTTGAAATGTTTGATACTTAATTTTTCATATGGTTTGCTTCCTTCCTTCTGGAGCATAGATTTCTTGCCAAGTCTGAAGTTTGCAAGACCCTTGCTTCTACATTGTGCAGTAGAAGTATGATGTCATTGATGTAATGGAGCAATGTGGCATTTTCTGAAATGTCCAAAAGTTAAACCCACTTTTTGATAGTTAGCAGAGCCTTGGGGGTGAAACAGGAAGTGACTATCATCCATCCCTTATGAATATGAATTGTGACCTATTCTCATCCCTAATTAGAAGAAAGACTGCACATGCCAAGCACATACCATTTACTGGAGGCCTCATTAATGTTCCCTTGTGTTATGGCTTGAACCAAGAATAACTCCCAAAACTCTCATGAACTCTTAGATAGGGATTTCAGATTATTGGATCACAGTGTTTCTACAGCTGAATGTGCTATTAGGAGGTAAGTCTTGTTCTGAAGAGGTAAGTCACTGGGGCTCTGCTGTGACAGAATAAATCTCACTCTTCAGCTTTACCTTTCTCTCTATGCTTTCAAGCCACTAAGATGTGAACAGATAATCTTAGCATTGGGCTCTGTCACAATGCCATTTCAACCCTGATGCAGGCAACTATGGACTGAACCCTTTGAAATCGTAAGACCAAATAAACCTCTCCTGTTTTAAATTAAGGTTGTCTACCTTACTTTATCATTCCCAGGATAGCAGCTGAAGTGGGTGACCACTTGAGTCTTCTGATAATCTGTAGTTACTGTTCAGGATGGGCTGCCAGTCTGTTCAGAAGCACAGCCATGAATTAAACACAGATTAGAGTGACTACCTACCCTGAATGCTTTTATGATTTAGAATTTACAAATTTTACTAACCTGTACCATCCCACCAGGATATAATGTTTTCTTTTGTTTTCTGTCTTGCTGGGAGCAAGCAGTTTCACAGGATTCAACATGGCCTTATGGTAAACATTTTGTTGTTTGCAACAGGGAATTCAACTCAGGAATTACACACTGAGCTAAATCCTCAACTCTTTTTACATTTTCTCATTTTACTGAAGTCACTAAGTTGCTTAGACCAGTCTTGAACTCTTGATGCTCCTGCATCAGTCTCCCAGAATACTCAGATTGCAGGTGTCTAACACCATACCTTTTTCTGATACCATTTTTTATTTACTTGTTCTTCACTTTTTATGATGTTTTTGTACATCTAACACGGCCCCATTAAATGAGACAAAAGAATTTTAAACGTAACTTATTTCGTTTTATTCCTTGCGATCTATCAGTGGATAAGCAGAATATAAAATTTTGGGTAATAATTTCATTGGAAAGTCTATTAATTTTCTCTGTATGAAATTTTATACCTCATGGCACATTTAACTTGATTTGCATAACAAGTTAATCATTGATTACCCCCTATAGATTGTTACTGGAATGATCTGGGAGGTGAAGTTATTGCTACAATTTCGATAGCAGAAATAAATAGTGTTTGTAAACTCAAGGACCACTTAAGTGGTTTTCATTTGCTAAAAACCACCTTCTAAAAATATTTTCTAAAAATTTCAAGTATATCCTGTCATTTCCAAACCATTACTTGCAGAATATTTAAAATTCAATTTTTTAATGTAGATTTTGGAATTTTTTCTATAATTCATCCTTCAGTATATTCAAAAAATTTAGCAGATATTATTTCAATAAGTTTTAGAATGTTTCATCACATAAAAAAAAGACATAGTAACTCTCAGCTGTTACCTATTTTCTCAGCTTGCCTAGTATTAGACAACTACTAGTCTAGTTTCTATTTCTATAGATTTCCAATGTATTCTGGATGTTCCATATAAATGGAATTATATAAATACTGTTTTTTATACATACTGTTTTGTTACTAGATTATTTTGCCTAACAGAACATTTTCCAGATTTCTTCAAATTGTAAATTATAGTAGTATTTTATTTCATTTTATTGATGAATAATATTCCATTGTATGGATATACCATATTTTGGTTAGTTCTTCATTAGTTAAGGAATGTTTGGACTGTTTCTAGTTTTTGGTACTATGAGTAATGCTGTGAAATTATGAATAATGCTGTAGTGTCAGTTTTACTCCACAGACCAAACATTAAATGAAATGTTTATGACAATTTCTGATTATGTTACTTCCAGTGATCAACATGGTCATTAGAGAAAATGGCTGGAAGATGACTGTAGGCCCAGGTAATCTACCCTAATGTTGTCATAGTTAGGACCCCATGTATCTATCACCTATTCCAATGTGTTCCCACTCCAAAGGAGTCACCTGAAGCTCTTCAGACTATAGGTCTCTCATTCCTGAAGTAGCTGATATTTGCTTTCCTCCAGTGTTACAATGCTTCAGAACGTTGTTGCAGGCCACCTTGGTAGTGCACTGGGAGAATCTTCAGGGTATTTAACATCCTTTCTATTGCTGGTCACCCCTTATGGGAAACCAGCTAATTCCAGTCAATGGTTGCAGGTGTGAATACCACTTCAGATCAGGTATGATATCTGAGCAAGGGATCTTTATTTTTATTACCGTAATTTCCTTTAGCCTCTTGGTTTTCCATTCTTGGTGCTAATGAGCATATAAATAACCAGTGCCCTCATTTTCTGCCCAACTATTTCACCTCTTTTTTTTTCTCTTACAGTTGCTTTGTGTTATTACAATCTTCACAGCTCTGCAGAACAGGCCCAGCTGGCTACCACTCTGGCTTCCCCTGTTGTTAACATAACTGCAGTTCTGGAATTCTGGAAGTCAATTGGTTTTTCCAGGTCTCTGTTGCATGATTGTCCCATCATGCTAGTTTTCATCAATGAGCCCAGCTTTGTGACTATCTCCACCAACCTCAGCTATAGCCTGGGAATGAGGCCCCCACTGCAATTATTAGCAGTTCTCATGTCTCTCTCACCAGTACATGCTACTGAGTCCTCTATGATTTTTTATGAAATATAAAAGCAGAAACACTGGATGGGTCTTCTATCATCACAGAAATTTGAACATGCCAAATTTTCTCAGCCATTTAAATCATTATTTAACTACCCACAATGGCAATTTATGGGTTTCAACTTTACTCACCATGGGCCACCACATTTCAAGGCTTCAAGATGCATCAAGAGACAATCTTATCAGACACACTGTGCTAAGCCTTTAGTTCCTTGACAACATGTTGCATGAGTGTCTGAAGTCTATGAACCTTCCTTTTTCAATTTAAAGTGCTAGTCTCAGCTCGACAGCAGCTTCTATCTCTCTCAAAGGGCTCTGCAGTTTGCACACCACCATGACTGAGCCACAATAACCCACCATTTCCTCAGAGGCAAGAAGTCAGTTAGTATCTGGTCTTCATGCAATTTGACAAAAATAGTAGCTATGAAAGACAGATGATAGTCTGAGCCTACCAAGTAGCCAGAACTAATATTGAGGTTGCAGAATTCTATACAAAATATCCAGTGTGCTTCCTGGTTGGCAGACTTATTGATGCTGAGAAGAAATATTAAGGACTGCAGAGACCTTCTGGCCCTACAGGAGGTAAACACTGGGTATATATGCAGGTTAGTGAGAAAGACAATAGGCTTGAGCTCAGGAGCAAGATGGAAGCTACAAGCAGAGCTTCTGAGGCACACTGAAACTGAGAGATAGTCCAGGACACAGGGCAAAAGGTGGACCTTGCTGAAGGCTTGTGAAGTGTCTGTAGAGAAAGTGTAAAACTCAATGTGTTCATCAAAAATGTGGAAATTTGTTGATTGCAGGAATGATGACATTCCAACCAGTGCTTAGAGGTATCGTTAATGTTATTGTCTACTTCTTTCACTGCTTTACCCAAACTGAACCTCTTAGAGAGAATTTTACTAGCACCAAGAGCAGAAATGTTTGAAATATTTCTCCAGAGAAAGCAATATTATACTCATAACAGACACACATTTTTTCTTTCCTCTAGTTTCTCCTTTCTTCACTTTTTCCATCTACCTTTCTTCTTTCCTCTCTTTTTTCCTTCCCTCGTTTGTCCTTTCCTTTGTTTCTTCCTTTTTGTTTTCCATTTTTTCCTGGTGGACTGTTTTTTTTTGATGTTGAAATGAAATGTTCCATTCAGATATACCATCCTTCAAAAATGATAGTTTTTTTGTACACAAGAGAGTAAAGATAGATAGAGAGAAAGGCAGAGAGAGAGAGAGAGACAGAGAGAGAGAGAGACAGAGAGAGAGAATTTTACTTTGTGTTTGTTGTATTAAATGCATGCTTTTTTATTTTAAAGATAGTAAAATCCAACAAAACATAACAGAACAAAGTCAATCAAAACAAAGCAGTAGAACTGGTACAGAGCTTCAAAGAAAGATACTAGGAAAACAATAGCTACTATAGTAAATCTTGTTATTTTCAGAATAGTTGACCATTCCATCAGGTATAGAAAAATCAAACCAAAAACAATACAAAATAAAACCAATAAAAACAGAATATGAAATAAAAACAAAATTAATGAGGATAAAGCAAAACAATAACAACGGTATTGTGCCTCACAGACAAGACAGAAGAGAATCCCCCATATTTGCTAACTTGCATACTGTCATCTTCCCAAGAGATGCTCATACTGCCACCTCCAAGCCTGCAAAATCAACCAAACAAGACAAGCATTTAGTTGCTTTATGTACTGTAGTTGCTATCAACTTAGCCAGTCCTCTGAACAGCAGGTTGCTTACAGTGTGGGGGTGGGGGATGTCCTTGATGCTTAGCCTGCATGCTGGTAGGCCTATGGGAGGCACATCTTTTTCTCTTCCCGGTGTCTGTGCAGATCACACGCACTCACCAGGAAGACAGGCTAGTTGTTTTCTGGTTCGAACCTCCCTACCTTACATGGCAGGTTCTCAGGAGGTACATCTCTTTCTCTACCTGGAGTCTGCACAGGTCATGTGCACTCACCATGAAGGTAAGCTAGCTGTCTTCTAGTTGGAACCTCCCTGCCTAATATAGCAGGTTCTCAGTAGGCACATCTCTTTCTCTTCCTGTAGCCGGTCCCAATGGATACTTTCGACAGTGAATTAACAAGGTCTCATCTTCCCCAGGGAGATAATAATGTTAAATTTTCCCTGAATGAAAGATGTTTGAAAAATATTTTGTAGTGCTAAAAATCCAATCCAGTGTTATATACTCAGTAGGCAAGCTCTCTAACACTAAACTACATCCCCAGTCCTAGAAATCATACTCATTTTCTAAAACCAGT
>RJWM01005654.1:0-90329 GCA_004363535.1 Dasyprocta punctata
TTTTAAAAAATTCTAAAATTATTAGTAAAGAAAATTATAAGAATAAAATGTACAAGGAAGTTTTTTAAAAATGATAATACACAGGAATGAATGACAAAATGAAAATAAAATGCATCAAATAGAAAATAACTTTGGAAAATTTAAAATATACCTAAAACTGTAAAAATAAAGATTCAAAACTTCATTTAGAAATTTATTTAAAAAATGAAAGATTTCAAGCATTTAACAAATGAAGAAAAACTTGAAGAAAGGAATAGCAATAAAATAACAGATGCTCCTAAAGAGTTGTGTATCATGCATTTTCCTACACATGAAAGATCAGCACCTTTCCATATTCTGATATCCCCTTCAATCTCTTTTTTTAGAGCACTATAGTTTTCAATGTAAAGATCTTTTACTTCCTTTGTTAGATTGATTCCCAAATATTTCATTTTTTCAATGCTGTTATGAAAGGTGTGCTTTCCCTACTTTTTGTCTCAGTGATTTTGTTATTTGTGTACAAGAATGCTATTGATATTTGAATTTTGACTTTGTATCCAGCTGTGCTATTGAATTTGGTTATTAACTCTAGTAGTCTTTCAGTGGATTCCTTGTGATCCTCTATGTAGAGTTTCATATCATCAGCAGACAATGATAATTTGACTTCTCTCTTTCCTATCCTTATTCCTTTTATTTGTTTCTTTACTGTAATTATTCTGGCTAATGCTTCCAGAACTATATTTAATAGGAGTAGTAATAGTGGTCAACCTTATCTTGTTCCTGATTTTAGAGTGAATGTTTTCAGATTTTGACCATTTGTTATGATGTTGGATGTTGGTTTGTAACAGATGGCTTTTATCAGACTGATATGAAGACCATCTAACCCTAAATGTAACTCATATTCAATTGTCTTATGTAAATTTTAAACATATATTACAAAAAAAGATGGAAAAAGTTGATCAATGGATACTATATTTCAATTAGATATAAAAGAGAACTTCAGATGTAACACTGTACACCAGTCTGCTTGTAGATAATGATAATGTACTATATACTTCTGAGAGCTAGTAAAAAGGGATTCTGAACATTTTCTTCATAAAGAAAAAATAAATGAGGAGATAAAAAGTATTTAAACAGATTTAAACATTACACAAGTGATACACACTTATTGGTAAGATAGTAGTTGGCAATAACAACATCTAAATAAACAACTTAAGACAGCAAAAATTTCAGCTCCACATCAAAATTTGTGATGATTTGCAGCAGCCTGAGTATAGGCACAGTAAATTAAACAAAATATTGAATTATCCTTATGAGCACATTTTCAGGTGAGGTGGTACAAGGTGACGCTCTGTATTCTTGTTGCAGTTTCTCATAATGTAAGTGAAGGTCCTTTTCCTACTGTATTTGGAGATATGTTTTTTAAAGTTAATTTCATTGGTAACCTTTTGATACACATGATAATCACATCGTATCACACGAATTCATCCTAGGGAATTTTTGCCTGTACATAATATATCTTGCCTCCTCTTTTTCCCCATTCCATTTCCCTCCCTTCAACACTTATTCTCCCGCTTATTTACAAAAGCTTTGTCTCCATTTTTCACTTCTATTCACTTTTTTCCCCTCATTTCCCATCCTTCGCTTCCCCTTTCTCCCTCCCTTCTTCCTTTTACTATTTGAATATTTTCTCTCTAGTTTCCTATATCCATCATCCATTTGGGTGCAAATAAGGATCAAACTATATTTTCTGCATTTTTGTGCTCATTGTTGGTAATTTTGCTGGTTAAAGTGTCCCCATCCTAGAGCTAAAATGCTGGCTAATACTGCCAAGCAGAGGAGTGTGTGTTGTGTCTTCAGAAAAAAATAATGCCTGTGTTGATTCAACCAGCTTCATTTGACTGGCATTCATTCTGGTATAGTAACGATATAAACAGTTGACTATTAAATAAGTTATCTTTACACAGATTCAGAAAAAACTAAATAATACTGATTGTTGGATGAATATATTGAGACCAAAAGTTTGCAGAAAGGTAGGGACTGTTTCCTCTTTGAGCAGTAAGTCAGCTTTAATTAATCAAGTGTCTGGGTTTAGATTGTGGAACGTCAGTACAAATAATGAAAACTGAGTCTACTAACCAGATGAAAGATAACATTATCATGTTAGTACCAGAATTATTAGAGCTAAGGTAATAAAAATACTAATGTATAGCAAAAAATTCCATAATGATTAAAAGATCAAACCACAAAAGAAATACTACAATCTTGAATTTGATGAACCCTAAATTTTCCATTTTCTGAAAGATTGCATAAATCAGTACATTTATTTATTTATTTATTTATTTTTGGCTTACTATTTTGGTGAATGGCAAGTGATAGCATCATACTAGAATTTGTCTTGGTGAACGTTTTATAACACTAAATTTAATTTACTTAGACTTACAATGTATGAGTTTATGTATTTTTCCAGAGTACATCTTGGAAGTGGTTGTTTTTCAGGAAATTATTTTGTCTGAGCTGTTGCCTTTATATCCACAGATATTTTCAAAATAATCCCCTGTTACCCTTTTCATATCTTTGCTACTGTTAATATTATCCCCCATTTCAGTTTTTCATTCTTGATTATGATGGTTTGATATATTCCCTCCTCCCTGTCCTTTGTAAATATTTGTTTAGTCTACTGAAAAGTTGCTAATTTCAATTTTCTCCATTTATGCTTTCTCTTTTCTCGTATATTCTCTTGTCTTTTAAGTTTTAAATTCTGTTTGAATTAACATTAAGATTTAATTTTTCAGTCTTAAGACTTTTCTAGTTTGAACTTTTGCATAGTTTATTTTTGATGTATGAATTCAATACCATAAATTCCTTTTTATGCACTAATTTCTGTATATTGCCAAATTAATAATTGATTCTTTTTCAAAAAAAGATTATTTCTACGTGCATATAAACATGTATATTAATGTTGTGCATGTTTGTTATATGTATAATGTATATACATATGCAGAAGTATATGTCTTATATATAGCCTTAACTCATCCCCACAAAATTATTCAGACTAGCAAATACATTCACTAAAGAAAATCAAAATATAAATACCTGTAGGTTTTAAAGTGTTAACAAACTTTCTTAAAAAGAAATCAAGAAAACGGTCTTATTTATAAGACCATCAAAGTTAATAAAATATTTATGGATAAATTTAGCCAAGTTGTTAGAAGATCAGCATTCATGTATGAAATTCAAGAAGATATATAAATACATGGAAATATATCAAGTGCTTGTGTATTGGAAGAATTTATGTTGTTTCTATCTATGCCACACAGCAACAGCTATGGTTTCAGTGAAATCCTTGTGAAAATTGTAATGATATTTTTCATTGGGATAGGAAAAATCCTAAAAGTCACATTAAACCACAAATCACACTGGATAATCAAAGCAATCTTGAGCAAAAAGTACAAAACTGGAGGCATACATACTAGCTAACCTATAATACACAATTATAGGAATAAATTTAGTACACTACTGACTTGAAAATAAACATAGGCCATTGGAATATAACAAAAAATACAGAAATAAATGGAAGCATTTCCAGTCAAATGAGTTTTGACAAAGGCATTAAGAGAACCCAATGGGGAAGAACAATCCTTTTAATAAGTGGTGCTGAGAAATCTAGATGATCACATGCAGAAGTAAGGAATTCAGACTTTATCCTCCACTGTAGGCAAAAAGCAACTCAAAACTGATTAAACATTTAAACTATAAAACTAATAGAAGAAGACATACAAAAATCTTCCATATCATTGCCCTCAACAACAGTTTCTTGGATATAACTCCAAAACCACCAGAAACAAAAACAAGTCTAGAAAACTGGATTGCATCACAGTAAAAAATAAAGTTTGCACCACAAAGGGCAAAGTGAAAAAACATTCCACAGATGGGAAGGGGATATTCATGAAGCGTATATTTGATTAAGAGTTAATATCCAAAATACATAAATATTTCAGAGAACTCAAGAGTAGGAAAAGAATTCATTAAAAATTGGCAGAGGTCTTGAGGGGCCATTTCTCAAATGAGGACATGAAATAGTCAATAGATGTATGGAAAATTTCTCATATCATTAGTCATCAGGAAAATGCCAGCAAAAATGACAACGCGATATCACCTTACACTTGTTAGAATGGTTATCAAGAAGATGAATGTGACAAGTGAGACTAAGATGTGGAGGAAAGTGTGTATTTTTATTCTCATAGTGGTACTATAATAGTTCAGACCTTAGGGAGAAGAATAAGGGGATTTCTCAAAAATTAAAGCTAAAATGGCCATGTGATTCAGTTACTCAGATATTGGTTATATATCCAAAGGTAGTGAAATCACATGTTGAAGACATATCTGTCATTCCATGTTGACTGCAGCACTATTAACATTTTTCAAGACACAGATCAAACTAAGTATTCATTAACAAGTGAACAGATAAAATGTGGAATATATGTACAATGAAATATTATTGTCGATTGAAAAGGATGAAATCTATTAAAGCATGGATGAAATATGGATGAACAGTATTAAATGAAATAAGCCACATAATCATACTTACAAATAAAATGTAACAAATTAAGCTTATAGAAACAGAGAGTAAGTTGTGGTTATAGTGATTATAAGTAGCTAGTGTTGAAGTTGGGGGTGGTGGCACACACCTGTAATCACAGCACTTGGGGAACCAGAGGCAGGGGGATTGCTGCAAGTTTGAAGTCAGGCTGAACTATATAGTGAGATCTTGTCTCAAAAAAAAAAAAAAAGAGGAAGAGGAAGAGAAAGAAGAAGAAAAAACTAATGCTGAAGACAGTTTTGTCAAAGGGCACAATTTTTCTTTACATAAGAGAATAAGCCATGAAAATCAAAATAATATCTAGAATATATACTCATATTTTGCCTGAGTGAGGCAATTAACAGTGTTTATTATACAATATGACCATAGAAAAATACGAATATCACACAAATTCCATAATTTACCTCTAGTTCTACCTATTTATACCCTCTTGAATACTAATTGGTGTCTTCAAAATCTCACCAATCTGAAAAGTGAAAAATGATGTCTCATTGTCTATGGTGGGCGGGATAGTTTAACAATCTTCATTGCTTCTTTACTACCAATCTCTGAGGAACCTAGTAACAACAGAATTAATTTTCTCCTCTATGTCCCTTATAAAGATACACATTTAAATTCTGTTGTCTCTTGACTCTAGACCAGAACATAGAACATAGTATCACTGAAGAATTAAGAATCCAGGACTGCATACTGGTGTTACTTCCAGTGTCCAAGTGTAAAATGGTAGGCGTCCTGGCAAAGAATAAATATATATTCTAGATATTGTTTTAATTTGTGTGACAAAATATATGTATTCATGGTATGCAGTATTGCATTTGTATACCATTTAGATAGGTATGCATCATACAATTGTTGTATCAAGCTAATTAACAAATGTTTTGCTTCTGAAACTATATTTTTGTGGTGAGACTCCTTAAAATTTCCTTATTCAGAATTTTATATCACTGTACTTATATACTGCAATCAATCATACTATTCAAATTTGCAATGTTGAATGAGTATGTAAGTAACAAAACACAAAGGAAAAAGTAACACAGGAGAAGGCTAAAGAGAGAATTAAACTGGAGTGAATTAGATTTGTTATAATTTGAAAAAATAAAATAATTTGTATTTTTTGTTTTATGGAAAAAGTAAGACAAAATTTCATAACTAAATAATAGGAGAGCAAGATAGTTAATACATTGAGTACTGTTATCTTAAAAGCAGTTAATCAGAATATAAGATATGGGTATAAAAATTCTCCAAACAATATTAGCATTTTTATTTTATGCCTAGAGTTAAGAAAATGCTGTGGGAATACAGGCTGAGTAAATCATACAGACAATAAAGAAGATATACTTAAATTATTTGACTATACTGACCACACTGAAAAAATTACTGTTAAGTACAGAGAAATATCCTTCCTTGCTTTTAGGGACACCAGTACCTTTAAAATTAGGAAAATAATAACACTGCAATGATATATGCCTTATTCATAGCTTAGAGAGTCAAAGAAGTTGCCTCATAAAATATTAATGATATCATTTCACTTAGCACAAATTCAGAAAAAGAATATTTGACATTGAATGGTTGACATTAAATTTTCACATTAATGTTTGATATTTAATATTCTAATAAAAACAGTTTAAAATGGGTAAATGTTTAAGCACTTGTTCTGTTGGAAATAAATCAGTAATTTAGTGCATTATCATTACATGTCCGTGTGCTCCTTAAAATCCACTTATTCGTACGCTTTGTAGAAACACAGAGGATCCAGAAGTAATAGCTGACAAGATGGTTCAATTTTAAAAATATAAATAATAAACAAGGAGTCACATTTATAAATGACAAGAATCAAACATTACCACTTCCAAATTCTAATTAGTTTTCATGTTACTCTGAAAGATGGAGTCAAACATAATGATAAAATACTTTAGTGCTGGCAGAAAAGGACATATAAGTAGGTGATTATGGGTAGATACAGAAATTACATCTTTAACATTTTAAACTATTATAAGCAGGTCAAAATATGCAAAGAATGATTACACAATATGAATTTTCTCCCTCAATAAGTTGTATTAGATATGGTTCT
Organism: Dasyprocta punctata; assembly: GCA_004363535.1. NCBI lineage: Eukaryota > Metazoa > Chordata > Mammalia > Rodentia > Dasyproctidae > Dasyprocta > Dasyprocta punctata. The sequence goes on from RJWM01005654.1 coordinate 6,654, forward strand.
AGGACTCATAAACCCAAAAACTTCTAGAGATGAGCAACAAGTTTGCAGAAGAATTGGATAGCAGACCGTCAATGAACAAGAAAGAGAATCTAGACTCAAAGGTTTAAGGAAGATCATGTCCCAAACTCATTAAAAGTAAGCGTTTTCTTTTTAAATTTCCCTTAGTTTAGCTGAGTTTATGTTACTCAATGATGCAGCATCTTAGATTTATATTCATCTGGAAGAAACTTAAGTTTAAAGTAACTTTAGACACAATTTTAAAGAGACAAAGATTCAAAGGGGGAAAAACTCCTATCATAACAATATTACTCATATAATATGTTCACACTTTTTGTTAGTTTTTCTTTTGATTTTTACTTTGAATAGACAAAGGCTAATGATTTATCTCATTCTATATATCTCTTCCCAGGAAGTTTTTTGAATTACAGAAGAGTGTTCAAATTTAGTATAATTTTAATGATTGATTCTATAATTTTCCTGCATGGAAATGTACACATTTAAGAAGAATACCACATGCAAATGATTTTTAGATACAGTATTTTATAAATTGCATAAAAAGGAAAGATAACACACATTTATTCTGTTGTCTCCCTAAAAGATTTAATATACGACATGAATATCTAGTTTTAAGAATAAATAAGAATCATTCAAGTCTAAAGCCTGAATCATTTATAAAAATTGGTTTGATCTTAGTTAACAATATAAAAGCACTCAACATTATCTCAGAAGTACAGGCTCTCATTAGTGCTGTACAGTGGACATATTATTAAAACATTTTTTAAAATATAAGAAAGTAGGTAGAAGTTTCAGTATATACCCATGATGTGACAAAAGTGTGTCTATTTGTTAATGTGCTTCCTGTGACCTATAAACCATGAAAAACTGATTCCTTGCTGACTTTCCCCTTTAAAGAACTGAGCAATCATACACAGTCTAATCTGGAGTTAAAAAACAATGTGAGATTTAAGTTTGATCAAATGTCCTACTAACTTTCACATATACAAAGCTAGAGGCAAATTTTATGCCACTCATTCTATATCCTGTACATTGTCTCCCATCTTTATGTACTGAAAAATATCACACTCTAAAAAATAAAAATAAATATCTAAACAGTAATCATATTTCCAAATGGTTTAATGCTCTGAATAAGTAATAAAATGAATAAATGATGACTAGATTCACTGCCTTACTATTATGTGTGACTTCCTATGTCTTTCCCCTTCATACAGCTCCTGACAAATTCAGCCAAACTGTTAAATGGGTATCCTCAATAAAAACTCAAATATCTCTGAGTTCATTCTACTGGGACTCTCAAGTTCTCATGAAATTCAGTTATTTATTTTTTGTTACCTTCATTCTTGTTTATGCAGCCATCATAGTTGGAAACCTCCTGATTGTGATCTCTGTGATGTTTGATCATCATCTTCACTCCCCCATGTATTTCTTTCAGGCAAATTTATCATTTTTTGACTTGTGTCTTTCCTCTGCGGCCACACCCAGGGTGATTTCAGACTTCCTTAGAAAGTGCAAGACCATCTCATTGTGGGGCTGCATGGTCCGGATGTTTTTTATGCACTTCTTTGGGGGTGGTGAGGTGTCTCTCCTGATAGCAATGGCTATCGACAGGTATGTTGCCATACGTAAGCCCTTGCACTACAAGACCATCATGAACCAGAGGGTGCTCATCGTGTTCCTCCTGCTCTCATGGGCTGCTGGGCTCATACATGCCACAAACCAAATGGCTTTCACAGTGGGCTTGCCTTTCTGTAGTCCTAATGTTGTAGACAGCATTTTCTGTGACCTCCCTCTGGTCATCAAGCTTGCCTGCACTGAGACCTTCAACCTGGAGCTCTTGGTGATTGCAGATAGTGGGCTCCTGTCCCTGGTCTGCTTCATTCTCTTGCTCGTGTCTTATACCATCATGTTGGTCACCCTGTGGCAGCACTCCTTCAGTGCATCCTCCAAGGCCCTGTCTACTCTGTCTGCTCACATCACCATAGTTACTCTCTTCTTTGGTTCAGATATCTTCATTTATGCTTTCCCATTCAATAGTTATGCTGCGGACAAATTTCTTTCTATGCTTTATTCTATAATCACGCCTTTCCTTAATCCAATTATTTACACTTTGAGGAATCAGGAAATGAAGGGAGCCATTAAGAGACTAAGGAGCCACCAGGTTGTTTCCTGGTTGGCTCCCTAATTTTGTTTATAGTCTCTCACTTTTTATGACTTCTGCAGTTTGGAGGTTTTGAGTCATGGATATTTATTCAAGTCACTACAGTGAACACATTCAGTAAGTCCATACATCCCTCCAAATGGAATTAAACTAGTATTATTCTAAGCATTTTAATGGAAAATATTTACAATGCAGTTATAATTCCTGGGTAAATCAACATTCATCACCTTCCTTTTATCTTAGGTTATTTAATATAATAAGTAAATGTACCCTTATAATTTTTACATCTTCTGCTGAATTAATATGTCAAATATGATACTTTAATGTTTCATAGTATGGTTTTCATTGTAAATTATTATTTCTAAAATAATATTCTTAAAGACAATGCATGCTAAAAAATTCCATCACTATGTATATCTTTTGAGGCCTCTCAGCAGTTGTGGCAACTGAATTAGGTTTCATGGAACGTGCTTTTATTATGTGGACTCATTAGGCTCATCAAACCTAATTCATATAAAAATTTATTGGGAAATAAACCTTTTATATATTTCCTTGAGTACTCAAATAGTTTTCTAGAATTTCAAGTGAACTGAAATTTAAAAAATGAAAACTATTTCTGTTAATCTGTCTTCTTATACCATATGGGGACCAATCAGTGTTCCTTGAAGAAAATACAGTTGTTTGAAAATCTTTGTTTTACATTTAGTAAGTATCACACATTTCCAAGCCTCATGATATGTTAATGCTTCCCCTTGTCCCTGTCCCAGAGAGAATAAAATTGAGGTAGGGGGAGATGCTATATCAATCATGGTGAACACAGAAAATCAGAAAATGGAAGAAACATTTAAATCAAGGCAATAGTACTAGAAAATCCATAATATTGGACATTTAAGAAGGAGAAGAAAATTCTAGATAGAATGGCTAGTGTATATAAGGGTTGAAAAAGATCTTGAACTTCTGAATAAGAACTTTATGAAGAATATTCACAATATAAAAGGAACAAATCAATTACAAAATTTTATAGGAGGGAATACATCAGAATATGTGAGCTCAATGGATTCCTTTTATAAAAAATGCAAAGGGTTTTAAGAGTGTGAGTGATTAGAGTCAAGGAACTTTCAAATTTGAAATACATTTGTTCTTTTACTTAGAGAATAAATTGTAGCAATAGTAAAAACACGTGGCACTTTTATTTATCCTGAATTTATTAAATGAAGAGTGAGTTCATTTAAACATTATAATTAGATCTTCTATAGGATAATGAAAAACTTAAAATTATACAAAAACCTACCAGTCCATCCATCTTCCTTTTTTATCCCATTCTTTCTCTCCAGCATTTGTCCTTAAAGTTCTCCCTAGACTATGTCGAATAAAAATTTTGGTCTTTATTTTGGAAACTTCCACCTGTGCTCTATTTATGAGTCCACTTGGGGATTTTGTCCATATAATATCTTCTATTTAAGGATCTTTTCATTCCTTACAAACATTTCCTCTAAGAATAATATAACCCTATGCATCTTCAGAAGAGATATTTTTGAAATATTTTATTTTTTATGACAGTTCTGACTGAATATTAGTGACAGGTTGGGTCCTGCATTACAATTCAGTGAGAGAAATCTGTGAGCTGATCATTAATGTAAACTTTGTTCATTTAAATTTTACCTGACAAAAATCCAATTGTTATATTAATTGTAACTTATTTATGCAATCAATCAAGAGAATTATAATTTTTTCAAGTAGAAGTATCATCTAAGAGAAGTTCATCTGCTTCAAACATGTTCCACTTGCCATCAACTAAACCATTTGATATTGTGCTTTTCAGAACCATGTCGAGAATATGGGAGATATGCTGGGTAGACTCAAGATCCACTCAAGCAAAGAGAGAAAAAAACCTTTGCTCTGTGCTCTAGGGCAACCCACATATTTAATTTAGTAATTTTCTTTGGGTTTGACTATTACTCTACATTATATGAATATGTTTTCTTTGTTTCTATTTGTTTTGTCCTTCAAATGTTTGCTATATATTTTACTGAATGTAAAGGAAGATAACAAATACATATTCAGAACTTTCTTGTGTCTATAAGACTCTGGAGAGACTCTTACTCAGCAATAAATTGTAGGTTTAAGTAGCAGTTATGACAACATGCTGCAATTGTGTGTTTTAAAGAAAAGAGTTGATATATTATATAAATCTTACAACTTAATTAAAGTCATATTATTCTGGAAGGCTAACAGGAGTAGATGATTTTGGTAAAGTAACATCTGAATAAGTGCCTACACTTGCAGTAACAAGAAGCTGAGTAATGAGCAGATACCTCTCATTTTCCTGAATCAAGAGATGTTTCATGTTTTCCAATTTTTGGAATGTAAGTTTAGATTAGTTTAACAAGGGGATTTAATTTATCATATGGTAAAATATCAAAATTATGTTGTCCTATGGTTAAATTTAGTATACATGCTGTCTAACATTTAGTTCAATAAAATTGCAGATAAAAATGAGAAATAGTAATTTATTTTGTTTTTCAAAAGCTGTTTTAATATTATTCACTTATCTATGTCTTGACTTGGTTACATCATCTTAATTCAGAAAATATTCTTGTAATACCAAGTAAATAACTAATTCAAATGACTTGCTTTTTGTTTCCCTCATAAGCCTATGCTTACTCTCTTTATTGAAGTTCTTTTAGTCAAAAATTTGTCTATCTGTGATGCTAATAGAAGTAACTCTGTTAATTTTGTTCTCTAAAACTGTATTCTATTTTTATAAACCCACTGCAATTTCTACCTACATGCAAATTAGTTCTTTCCTATTTACCAACTTGATCGGAGTATGAGGACAAAGTTTTTCACACTTTCCTTTTTGTATTCAATGTAGAACTACTATATGATAGAAAATACATATTCACATGCATTAGCTCATTTATTTAAATAAGAAGAATATATAGTGCTTTTAGGCAGCACAGGTGATTTTTTGTTTTCCCAGCATTTTGTTTTACAGAAATGAGCATTACTTATGTATTATATAATCCATATGTGCCATAATACTTTTATAAAAGAAAATATAAAAATCTATGTGCTCTCCTTATTCTTATAAGAAATCAGTTACATGTTTCTACATACACTGTGTTATTTAAGTGCTTTTGTTAAATGTATTTGTCACTAAATGTAAAGCTATACTACTGAACATCCCATCCTTTTCACTGCTCAGCAAGCAACAAACACTAAGTGAAGTGCAGTAATTTTTCACCATGTAGTCACGTGAAAGACATGGAAAAAGCTAAGTTACCCAATCTCTGGGCATTCACCTCATTTCAAGAGAGCTTTTCTTAAAAAAAAAAATCAAACATTGCCTGACCCAATATTATTTTCATTACTTTGTAGGTCACTTTTATTGAAATTATCTATGTTACTCAAAATTTTAATATTTTCATTTTAAGTTTAGTTATGGCTTTAGTTCTGAATGGTTCTTTTTATAGCATAATTTATTTTAGTGGGGCTTGGATAAATAAAATACACTTCTAAAAATATTCAATATTTTACCATATCTATAAATTGTCTTAAATAATAAATGATTTTATCATAAAGTATTTGAGTGCATCCATAGTTATACTTAGCTGTACGTTTTAATAAATACAGTGGTAAAAATCATAAAAGTACAAAAAACTACAGTTTTCAAATCTCAGTTTTGCAATTGTACACATAAAGCTACACATTTCCTTTTTTCAAGACTCACCAGGTTTTCTCATGATTTTGACACTGAGGATTGTGCGGTGCTGAAAAACAGTTTCATAACTAGTAAGTATTTCACCACTGGTTCATCCTTTTCCTTATGTAGGATAGGAATAAGACATGGACCAGTTTTGAAACAAAAGTTAAGTGGAATTTTATTATAAGAAAGAAGTACAAAGGCCTATTCATAGACAGAGTAACTCTGGTTAAAGAATAGGGTAGCATTCCTCATAACTCCAAGCAAAGCTGTGCATTTCATTTTGTGATGCTTCCTAAAAGGCATGCTCACACATGATTTGTAGTTCCTACCTTGACTGAGAGCTTTCAGGAAAATGCATCATAATGAAGTATAAGGTTTGCTCTCAGTCAGATTCCTCACCATCATTGTTTGCAACCAGTTTCTTTCAATTTGTCCACAAATCAATTTTCTGTTACTTTACTGTAAGAAGCACAACTGCCTGCCTCTTTTTCTATTTGGCTGTTGCCCCAAGATTTTTCCTACTAGATTCCTGTCTTACATGGAGTCAATTACTACCTGAGTGGATAATGGTGATTATTCTTATTCTCTACAAAGGGAATATCAATATCAATTTTACTTAATACAGAAAACCACTATCGTCCACATAATCTTTTTTATCAGTCATCCATATTAAAATTCATGTGTGGTTCATAACTATCTGAATATCTTTATAATCACCAAAAAAATGGTATAACTTTGATGAACAGGTTTTTATAGGGCACATACATAGAACCTGTATGCATACAAGGAAATAAATATATCTTGCATGTGCTAACTTGTAGAACGCCAAACCAATTTGTGAGACCAAGGAATGTATTTATATTATGTTTACAGAAAAACAAATAAATCTTCAAAGTAAATAAGAAAATGTTCTAGTAAATATTTATTCAAAAATTTGAGGGGGGACTAAAAATGTAGTCTGAATATTTGATGAATATTAAAGTCCCAGGAGGAATGTAATGATTATATACTGCAAATGTATACTAAAAAACAAAACAAAACAAAAAATGAAAGATTAAGTGTATATAGTTTTTTTTTTTTTAACCTGTGTTCTGCTGCTCCAGACTCAGGACATGGTACAAGTGTGTGTATTTAGTTTTGTTTGTGTGTGTATGTTGGTCTGTTTCTCTGCTTATGTGTAATATACATAATGTTTCTTTAGAAAATGAAAATAAAAAGAAATTGAAACTAAGATCTGAATCAACTAAGAAGGATGAAGTGCCGTGAAACTGTCAGCTTACAGTGGGAAAAAGTGCAAATGTTAGGATTAAAACCTAGAGCTCCAGTCTAGAGCCAACCTGCAGGGTTACACTGGGTGCGGGTTACACTGCACTGGAAAGCAATGGATCAAAAAGCACAAGATTAGGCAAGCAAATACTACTCGCTTGATGGTTGTTCAAACTACCTACACAGAAGGACAAAAGAACAGAAAGAAAAAGAGATGCAGTCAGGAACCCAGCAGCAACGGTTTCACCAAGATGATGGACAGGAGAGTTTAGGAGTTTTGATACTAAAGTATGACTCAGAATATTACTTCAAAATAAAAAAAGTGGACAATAAGAAACACTCTGTATTCATGCTATTATCTAGAAACTTCCTAAGAAGGTGACTTTTTAAAAAAATTTAGAAGGTGGGCAGTAAAATAGAAGGTCTTCCTTGTTAGTGGTAATAGAAAATGACTTTAAATTTGAATCTCTTTGGCTATTACTGAAATAGCCAAATGAATGAAAACCTTGGAATCGAGATGGTATGAGTGATGTGTTGGTTTTCTCTACAGGTCATCTGAGAGTAAATCAAGTGATGGAGACGATAAAAATATTAAATTAAGGATCAAGAGAAGGATGAGAAAGAAAAAAAATGAGGATATACAAAAATATTTAAGATTTGTTATGTACACGTACTAACTTGCCATGATGAATGTAGTCATAATGTACTGCAAACGTGTACTAATGAAAATAAAAAATTAGAAACAGTAAGTCTTAAGTGTCAGAATTCATTTTGATGTGACTGATTTATTTCAAGGTTTATCCTCTGCACTTTTTGGCTTCCATTTATCTGTATGGTGACAGTTTTAGACATCTTTCTTATTGTGGTCACAGTAATTTTTATCCCCAAAACTGAACATGTCTTTTCTCCATGGAAGTCTCTCCTTCATAGATGTGATACTTGCTTCTTATGCCAATCCTAAAATGACTGTGAACTTGGTGAAAAAAACAAAAAACACCATTTCTTTTTCTGGCTGAAATTCACTTATGTATGCTTCCATTACTGGGTAGAATGGAAACAGTATGATTGCTTTCCATGGTTTATGAGGCACAGGTGGCAATTTTTATTCTCATGTAACACATGATCATCATGAGCAACAGGGTTTGTGATTTGTTTCTAGTAAACTCATGGTTTTCAGGTCTCTTTTACTCAAGGCTTCAGTTACCCTTGATTGTGTGCTTGCCTCTGTGATTCTAATGTCATGGACATTTTCTGTGATTTACCTGTGGTTACTAACTTTGCATGCACGGATACATATTTCATGCAGACAGTCATTGTTACCAAGAGTGGTGTGATCTCAATGAGCTGTGTCACTATTTTGCTTATCTCCTACAGTCTCATTCTTAGAGTCAGTAAGAAAAACCTACTGGACAGGTCAATTCCACTTTGACTGCTCATATTGTGGTCATTATTATTTTCTTTGGGTCACCACTCCGGACAGACTGATTCAGGCTTCAAAGCTTGGGGCAGATAAGGATCTCTCAGACAAACTTTGAGGATAAGACCCCACTAGCTCAAGTGCAGAAAAGAAAACAGTTATACAGGGATAACTTTGAAGAGACAACTATGCATGTGCTAAGTTCAGTCATCACGGAAAAATGCAAATATGTGATAACCACCTGTATAAGAGTTAAACAATACAGACACAGGCTGCTCTCTTGCTGTTGCCTGCATTTTGAACTGATGTCTGGTCCACATGCATTCTTTTCCTTGGGAATCTCATTTGTCATAATACCTCTTCAGTCCCCCAGCCATGATATCTTCTTTGATCCAAGCATTTACATCTGTAGATATGTACTTTACTGTATTTTGTACCACTGACATACCCTTTATACACTTTGGTACCACCATATCTCCGTTCAATCCAATAATTTGTACTCTGTGAAACAAAGAAATGAAGACGACCATGAAGAAAATCTGGACAGTTTCAGAAATTTTAGAGAGGATACTTATGTTAAAAATATAATCTCAGGTACACAGAGTATTTTTAGATCTTTAAAGAATCTGTTTAGGACCGGGGATTTAACTCAGTGGCATAAGCACTTGACTGGCAACAATGAAGTCATGAGTTTGATCCCTGGTACCAAAAAAAAGTAAAAAAATCTGTTTAATATGGAGTTACTGAAATCATTCACAAAAGGGTAAGTTTAATGAGAAATGTTATTAAGGTCATTTAGTTTAGAATATTTTGAACATTTCACCAACATAAATTTAATAAATAGATTCTTATTGATTTTTAAGATGATGCTGACTCTTGGAGACAAACCTGACCAATAGTACCAGGTCTGTTTTCCAAGCACCACCTGTAGGGAACCAGCCCACTCATCTGAGTTATGGGTTTGTGAGGTTCACTCCAAGCACCAGAGTCCCCTCTGTCTATTCACCTGGGACTGTGGTAACTGGGTAAGCCAAGGAGTGTTCTTGCTCTCATTCATAGGTCAGTCTTCTGCTGTCTGCTGGATTATGCCACAGCGCAAGGCTTCAGGTGGACTATTAGACTTTATGTGGATGGTTGCCATGTCTAGTTGCTCTCTTCCCTCACCCTTCATTGCCCTTGTCCAAGATCAGGTGGTTAGTTCTCATTTCTACTGCCTCTTGGAAAGTGGTACCAAAATGTAGAGCCAGTTTTGGAGTTGGTGGATGGTTCTCTCACCCTTGCACTGGGGCATGGGCTTGCTTGCTCACCTTGGGAGAGGGTTGCTGTGTCCCTCCAGCACAGTCCTGCATGCTCATGTGGGAGTTGAGTGGTGCTCATCTAGCACAGGCTTGCTGGCTTACATCAGGGGAGCACTGAGGCCTGTACCAAGAATGCCTATGTACTAGCTTAGGGGGAGGATCTCCACTCTAGGATTTCCTTTCTTCTTTTTAGCTGAAAATACTTGTATATATTTGTAAGATTCATTATGAAGTCTTCCATAGATGCACATTTTAAAATGATATCAGTGTATTTACATATCCATCACTTTAATAGTTATTCTTTAAAGTATGAGTATTTGAAGTTTCCACAATTTTTTAAAGTAATACTATTTATTTATTTATTTTCAAGGGAATAAAACAAAACAAGAAAATGACACAAAACACAGCAATCAGAAGGATATTCGATTTCAAAACCAAGACAGTGGGAAATCCAGAATAGTTAGTATATTGCATATGGCTGTCCTCTAAATAGTTGCTCAGACTACCAGCTTTAGGCCTGCAAAGTCAATCAAACAGTACAAGCATTAACAGTACAAGCATTGTTTGTTTACTTAAGTTGGTATCATCTCTGCCTGTGTTCCCCTGAATCAACCAGTCACTTGAAGGGGAGTTTCTTTTTCTCTGCCAGCCCACACAGTGGCTGGCCCACTGCGGGCTATAGCCTCCTGGTTCTCCCCCAGCTAGTGATAGATATTGACCCATGGAAGGGTGGGCGGGGCTTTCAGTTTCTCCCCTAGTTGGTGACTGCTGCTTGTGCATGTGAGGGCAAGGTTCCTGGTTCTCCCTCAGCTGACTACTGCTTCTGGTGCAGGGGTAGGGGAGGTAGGGGCTTGGGAGGGATGGTTTTTTCCAGCTGGTAACTGCTTCTGGTTCAAGGGGGTAGGGGAGATTGGGGTTGTGGCATCCTGCTGGCCAGTGACTGCTGCTTGCTTATGGGGGAGTGGGGATTAGTTTTCTGTGAGAAATAAACATTTAAGTCCTAATTTTGTGTTTTGTTCATGTACCAATTCCCCATTATGTAAGGCAAACATGTATTAATAAAAAAAAAACCCTGAAAAATACTTACTAATTAAAACTTTATATTCTTTGGTTAACAAGTACAAATTTTCTACAACCCTAATTCCCTGTCTCTGAAAACCACACTGTACTCTCCACATCACTAAAAAACTCATTTAGATTTCTCCTATAATAAATATTATGTAACTCAGGGAAAAGGAGAAAAGAAAGAAGGGAAAAAAGAGAGATATAAATTTGTACATATACACTTAAGATAACTGGGATGATTGTACTACTGAATCTATTAGTTCTTGGAACAAAATAGCATTCATAGGATGAGATCAATTTTGCAAGTCTACATTTGGTAATCTAAGTAACTCTTCTGAAGATAACTAAGCAAAATAACAACCTTTTTATGTTCCTACCACCTTGTTGTGAAAACCTATATTGTTGTTGTTTTAGGTTCTTTGTTATTGCTTTTTATTTATCTCTTTTGCTTCTTGTTTTGTTTTGCTTTGTTTTCCCACATAATAGAAATACATGTATAGGCTTATAAATGCCTAGAACTTCTAAGCAATTTTCAAGAATTGATTTTATTGTGTGTGATGATATGAACAGCTGCTTTGAAGGAAACAAGACATTATGTTAGACATTGCTGATTTCATATCATCTTGTTTTGAAGTCCAATAATGCTTTTATTCCTTGTTTTGATTAGTTTTAGTCTGTTTTGTACTATTTGATTTCAAGATGTGTGAAGTAACGGATAGCTGTTTTGAAGAGAATGAGAGACATTATGGTAGTCATTGTTGATTTTCTATTGTCTGGTTTTGAAGGCCTATAATATTTCCATTCTTTTGTTTTGATCAGTTTCATACTATTTGTTTTGTTTGAATTCATTTTATGTGAAGATATGGACAACTATTTTGAAGGAAACAAGAATCATTATGATAGCCACTGTTGATTTCCTAGTGTCTTGTTTTGAACTCCTGTTGTTATAATGTGGTCAGATGGTCCCCACTTAAGCCTCATATAATCATGGATGGGGCTGAGTCTGGTGTTTGTGATTGGCTTGTTGTCTAGCACTTGGATTGATGATATGAGTGCTGCCCCTGCCCGGGTTGGAACTGACATATAGTGTAAGGGCAAGAAAAAGGCGTGTCTCTCTCTTGGTAGTTTGTGCCTTGCTGCTCGGCAGCCATGAACAGTGGCCACCATGAACGGCAGCCCCCCCATTCCATGCTGCCTTGAAGTCAACTGAGTATGGACTGAAATCCCCAAGAACTGTAAGAAATGAACCTTTCTTTTCCTAATTTTCAGCATCAGGTATTTTGTCTCAGGAATGAGAAAAAGGTAACCAAGACAGAATTTGGCACCAGAGGAGTGGGATCATTGCTGTGATTATTCCAGACAATGTGGTTCAAGAGCCTTTGGAAATGGCTTGTTAGGAGAGTTTGGAAAGGTTCTGAGATGTCTCCTGAACGCACAGATCTGGAACAGATTAGGTCATTCTGTAGCGGGGTTCTGATCAGAGTCCAGGAGACCAGAAGGCTGACAGGAAGCCTACTGGTAAAGACTGGGCTCAGGAGATTTCTGCTGGGAGGAAGTACTGCACTTGTTGTTGGACTCCACATGATGTGTGTTAGGCCTTGGCAGAAAGTTTGTCTGCTTTTTGCTCATGCCCAGAGATTTGCCTGAGACCGAGATTAAGGGCGATGGACTGATTAATCTGGCAAAGGAAATTTCAAGGCAGTCAAATGTTGAGGTGGTGGCATGGCTATTTTGGGGGGCTTCTAGCCAGATATATGTTGTGAATCAAGAGCAAAGAGCTCAGCCAGATGATATAAAATGTTGTGAGTTTGGCCAGGAAACTGTGGACTATAAAGATAGAGACAAGGCCTCAATTGCTGAGAAGGAACAGAGAAATAAAACAGATGATCTGGGGCCATCCTGGGGAGAAGCAGGCCTCCACCTTTTGCAGCCTCAAGCCAGCAAATGTGAAAGAGTTTGGTTGGAGGAAAAAGTCGCAGAGTGCCATGGTCAAGAGTGGTGATGGAAGCCACAGAAAGTTTCAAAATGGCAGTGGCCACACCAGATTCCAGAATGGTGGTGGCATAGAGAGCCCATTCCTCACAATCAGGTTCAGAGAGCTTAGCCATCCAGGCACTCAACCCCTATAGCCAAGAGAGAGGAAAGCCTGGCTACAGCTCCATCTGGAAGTGGACCTCGGTGGCATCCATGAGGCATTGGTTTTAAGTGCGAGGAAAATGCACAGCTTCCACCCTGACTTCAGAGGGCAATATGTAAGGATGTAAGGGTGAAGTCAAGGGTGCAATGGAAAACCCAGAAGTTTGGAAAAGTTAGGAACATGGATTGTCCAAGAAAAGCTTCAAGAATTGAGCAAAATGGGCCTAAGAAAGAAGGTATGGGAGTTAAAACCCTGAAAGTGCCATGGGGATGGAGTCACTCAAACCCTCTGAAGCTCACAATTTGCCACAGATTGTTTCAGATGCTGTACCTGCAACTATAGGACTTAATGTTCACCCTGCTGGATTTTGGACTTCTTTAGGTTTCAATGCTTTGCATTTCCCTGTGGGTAACTTTTGAATTGGTAATGTTTATATTGTGCCTTTACATGTTGCAAGTGTTTATGCTCGTTTTCATTTGTACAGGGGGTTACAGTTAAGAGATTGCCATAGACCTTGGAAGAAATTTGGGACTTGGACTTTTTCAGCAATGCTGAAACTATTAGCACTTTGATAACTCTTGGAGATGGACTAAATGTCTTTTGTATAAAGGATGTACATGAGTCTTTGTGGGGCTAGGGATAGAATGTTATAGTGTGATCAGATGTCCCCCACTTAAGCCTCATGTAATCATGGACTGAGCTGAGTCTGGCATTCATGATTGGTTTGTTGTCTAGTGCTGGGATTAGCGATATGAGTGTTGCACCTGCCCAGGGGTGGAGTCAATATATGGTGTAATGGTGGCAAGAAGGCATGTTTTCCCGCTCTTGCTCGTTTGCCTTGTTGTTGGCAGCTGTCATGAATGGTGGCCCTGCCACACTACCCTGCCTTGCAACCAGCTGAGTATGGGCTGAAACTTCCAAGAACTGTAAGAAATAAACCTTTCCTTTCCTAATTTTGGGCATCTGGTATTTTGTCTCAACAACGAGAAAAAAGTAACTAAAACACCTGTGTCACTTGCATTGTTCTGTTCTGATCTGCTTTGCTCTGATTTGTTTTGTTTTATTCTCTTTAAAATAAAAAATATTATGTAGTACTTGTCATTTTGTTCCTTGCTTATTTCACTTCGTATATCATCTCTTGTATTAACCCATGTTATTGCAGATAACAGTATTTCCTGCTTTTTTTTTGTACCATATATCAAACTCAGGACCTTGCACGTGCCAGGCAGGTGCTTATGTTGTTAATCTATAAGTGCAGACCACATTTTCTACTTTTTAAAGAATAATTAATACTCCACTTTGGATATACTATACACCAATTTTCTTTATCCATTCATCCTTTGATAAATAATTGATTCCATATTTTGTCTACTGTGAATAATCTGGCAATGAAAATCAGATTGTGAGTATTTCTTTCATGTGCTGATTTGAATTGTTTTGGGTATATACCCAGATATTTCTGGATTGTAAGATAATTCTGTTCTGCCTTGTTAAGGAATTTTTATACTATTCTCTTTAATGACTGTACTAACATATTGCTCCTCTAACAGTGTGAACATTCCATTTGTTCCATCCTCACAAACACTTGAAATCTGTACTCTTACTGAAAGTAGCCATTCTTATTGGAGTAATCTGATGCTTTAGTTATATTTTAATTTACACATCACTGATAATTAGTCATAGTGGGCTTTTTTCCCCAAAATATTTGATCACTTCTATGTTTTCTTTTGACAAATTTCTACTCAAATTCTTCAACAATTTTTATTTTTTGTATATGGTGTTAAGGATCAATCCCAGGGTCTTGCTGGTGTTACAAAAGTTCTCTGCCACTGAGCTACACTACGTACAACCCTAGCCTCATTCATTAAATTGTAATATCCTTATGTATATGGGATATTAACACCAATTAGGATGTAGAGTTTGTAAATACCATAGACATTACACTAAAAGTCTACTAAAACAATTAAATTCAGTAAAATTGTAGGGTGCAATATAAACATATAAAAAAACCATTTCAATATACTATCTAGGAACCATTCACAAAGGTAATTATGAAAGAGTTTCAATTAAAATAGCATTAAAAATATAAGCTCAAGGTTGTGAGTTTGATCCCCAGTACAAACATATATTTAGTTACATTAAATATATATACATTAAATAAATATATATATATTTAATGTAACAAAATAGATGGAAAATCTGCAAACATTTTATAATAAATACAGGTATCAAAGCATCATGTTATGCCATTAATGTGAAAACTTCAAATTTTTTCTTCTTTCAGCTTTAACACATATTGATGTAATACATTAATATGGTTGAGGGTGACTTCTCCATACATACTTATAACTTGCACTGTTGAAATAAAATTTTCCTTTATCCATCCCACACATCCTTCCATATTTCTACTAGTCACTAATCTATTTTCAGATCAAATTTTTACCTTCCACATTTGAGAGAGAACAGATAGCACTTGCCTTATTGTGACTCACAAAAAAATGTAATTCAAGATTTTAAAAATTCAGTACCATTTAACTTTGGGATGATTTGTATGAAGTTTCTTTTTTTCTTATTCTAATTAATAGCATAAACAGTAGTTGATATCAATTATAATGAAGATTCCCCACAAAAAAACAAAATAAATTTTTTTCATGATGCTAATTTTGTTCTAAACATGTAACAGGTACTGTCATCCAAGGGATGTCCTTTGATTATGAACATAAAGCAAGCTAAGGGACCGGAATCTATACACACTGTCTTCATTAACAATGGATATTGTCCCAATTACATATCAGAAGACAAGGCTAAAAATAATCTTATATATATAGGAAAAACTTATGCTTAGTAAGTAATCTCATTGTTGTGATTTTCTTTACAATCACTCTTAAATGATTTCTAATTATGTTTTATGAAGACCTACGATGATTGGACTTGAGAATGGCTTCTATAGCCTCTAATATTTTTAATAGACAATTCATATTTTATTTCTCTGTCCTATTTCTATTCCTACTGGGATTTCTATGGTCTTGTTAAGAACAGTGCACACACCACCATATAATCCATAATCCATTCTTTGCAGAAGTACTCAGGGCTGCCCAGGAAGATCCATTCTTTGGTGGCTACTCAATGTGATCGTCATCCAATCTATGTTTGCTGAAATGGTCCCTCCTGTTTCAGGGAGAATGGTTCATTGTATTAGAGGTAAACATTATATGCAAGATTGTTTTAAGCAAAGTGATAGAAGTTAAAATATTTTTATATCAAGTTAGAAATAATATTATTACAGAAATAAAATTAAAACTGACAACCAAAGAAAACAGGAAATTTACAGGAACAAGGAGAATTAACTTGGACTTCCCCTAGCAAGTGTAATCTTAGGTATTTATTAAATAGTCTGACTCCAAGTGTTGTCAGGATTTTCAAGGAGAACAAGACAATACAGACACATAATTTATAGTATTATTTATAAGGGTCACCCAAGGAATCAAATACAAAAAAATGCAGGAAATCTGTTCACACACTAAGGAACTAGAGAATCTAGCCAAGGGCCTGGGTCCCATGACAATATACTGCATGAGCTCAGCTAAAGACCTAGAGACCTTGACAGTGCCTCCCCCAAAGTCAACTATAGGCCTAGAGCACACAACAATGACTCATGCAAGTCTGTTTCATGGATCTTCACTGGGAAGTTCCCAAGGTCATCAGTGGAAGCTAGACAGTTTATGCCAGCAGGATGAAGGATCTGTGCCAGTAGGCTGAGTGTTCTGCAGTGGAGCCAGGAAGCAATGCTCAAGGTAATGTCCCGAGCTCAAGGTAAGGTCATCATAAACATCCTCAGCAACAAGGTCCCGGTCTCCTCTGATGACAACAGAAAAGTTCATATTAGAAGCCCGCATAACATGCGTCTCCTGGAGATTAAGCAGCACACCATCTTTGCCTCTGGAGTCAGAAAGCAATGCTCAAAGTAAGGACCAGAGCTCCCCCAAAGTTAACTGCAGCCATTTTCAGCAACAAGGTCACAAGCTTCTTTGATGATGAGAACAGGCAAGTTTATATCAGGAAAGAAGCTCGATAAAGTCCTCCAGGAGAAGCCATGTCAGCAAGAGAACCGACAGCACTAAACAACACTCTCCCTCTCCACGTCTCCTTTTTATGCTGGCAACAACCCTTAGGTGGGCCATATACACTCAG
Source organism: Dasyprocta punctata (assembly GCA_004363535.1). Taxonomy (NCBI): domain Eukaryota; kingdom Metazoa; phylum Chordata; class Mammalia; order Rodentia; family Dasyproctidae; genus Dasyprocta; species Dasyprocta punctata. The sequence goes on from RJWM01005654.1 coordinate 23,913, forward strand.
CACCATGCTGATTCAGTTCAATTGGTGTTTACACTGATCCTCAGTTTTCAATTCACTGCATCTTTTCTTCCTGTAAACATATAAATACTGACAGTCTCATAATTATATGATTATTATCCTATAAAATATCTTTTTGAAAGAAGATTACACAGAAAAATAAATGGAATGTGACTTATTTAAGTATTTCTATGAAAATTCAGAATTTGCTATTTTATTTAACTTTTCAATTTTACCAATCTCAGTGTTGGCATTACCTACTTTAGCAGATTTTATAACAATCCTCCCTATAACATGAGAGACTGTTTCAATAAGCATAGCTTTGAAGATGAACACATTGAGTCGCCATCAAAAAATGGATCTCCCTATGCAGCCATGGATATTTCTGCAAAGCATGGCATTGTGGTGATTTGTGCACTATTCTGAATAAGACCACAGAAATCCCAGTAGGAGTAGAAATAAGATAGAGAGATACAATATGAGTTGTCTATTAAAAAATATTAGCGGTAAGGATTCCAAACATGCTTTAATAGAACACCTCTTTTTTTCTTATAGGTCCTCTTACAGTAGTATTAATAACTCCTCCAGGGAAGGGTAAAGAGTATGATGAAACTACTAAACCTTGAGTATAACAAATATGTGTAACATGGTTTTTCTCTATTTTTATCTTATAAGAGCACAGATTACATATAGATGTTAATATAGAGAAAATGTAAGTGGCATTTTAGAGAAACTGATTAGGGATACTTTGCTTAAAGAAAGTGCCATAAATATACATAGCTAAGTAACAAGAATTTATAGAATGAAAAAGAATTAAAGTATTTAGATGTACAATGAAATTGTTGACAATATTCTCTAGAAAATGTAATGCTTTAAGATTCACCCTAATGAATAGAGATGAGAATCAAGTAATATTTATTAACATTAAATATTATTGAAGGAATTAAAGGGTCTTCACATTTTCTGTTTCATCTTCAGGGCACATAAGTTAGATTGAGTGTTCTCTTTTTAAAAATTAGGAGATGAAAGCAGAATTACATTACCTTTAAAGTCATTGGTCAAGAAGAAATAGAGTTAGATTTTAGATCGGGTCTCACTAAATTAAGTCTTTTATTATGCTATTCTACAAATTCCTTAAATATTGATTGATGTTAATAGAATAATATAGTCACCAACGTTATAAAATATTCAGAATTTCAAAATTCATTTACAAAGCAGTATGATGTTTATTGGTACATTATGCCATATAAGTCAGTGCAATGATTATCAATCATATCCTTTTTCAGTGGTTTTTGTATCAATTGTATAGCAGTTATTGCTTAAATATTATCCTAGAAAAGTTTGTGTTGATGAGAAATTTACGTAAAAGAAAAAGCAAAATTATTCAAATTTGTCAGTGCTCAAACTTCAGGATATTTTCTTTAGAAATTGAATACATCTGATATAGAATATATGTTCAGTTTTGTACTGTGAAACTCATCATATGTTTCCTTTTTCACAGTAAATGTATGTTATTTAGTAATGCCTTCAGAAAAAATATTCCCTTTCCAACATTACTGTATATCTTTATAAATATTGAAAGAAAACAAACCAAATCCAGTGTTTTAATGATGTAATAATTTTCATTTTCACATGGTCTCTTTGCTTCACACATGCAGATTGCAAAGAATATAAAAAACTGTCAAAAAAAGGGGAAGCAAAATAAGGAAACCAAAGAAGCACCAAGAAGTACACAAAAACTGATTCAATGCTGAGTTTGAAAAGATAAAACAAGGAAGAGAAACAGACAATTATCTTTCCAGTGTATACCTTGAGAAATATTTCCAGCTTGCATAGGAATCAAGGCAAGCACTATGACTATTATATTTAGTGAAGAACTAATCATCATTACTGTATGTTGAACTTCACTTGGTTCTAATAATCAAAGACATACCTTGCTTACAGATGTATGCAATTTATTATTTTAGATAACATAATATTAGGTACAAAAGATTTGTATCTCTGATGATGAGAAGATTGCATTATTCCTAAACCTAAGGATTTCCTAAAAATCAAATTATGAATTTGAAGGTAAATGTTTATTATTGAAAAGCTTCAATGATAAATAATTTCCATTCAGAGTTCATGAAATAAAAGTTTGGGACAGAGTTGCCTTCAATTTTGGTTAATCCATTCTATATTATTCTACACTGCTATATTCTTTGTAATCTACTTAGCATGCTAAATGAATTTCATTAGATTTAGATTTTAATGAATGGCACATTATGTTCTGGATTTGTATCAGAACAATCAGGTTAAGATAATAACTATTTTATACTTACCTGTATAGCTTCTCTCAAAATTTCCCCAACATATTACTAGGTATTGGAAGAATAATATAAAAGCATAACTTAGGATTTCCAATTGAAGAAGTTCACCTGAAATGTGAGGCAATTATTACATATAATACAGAGAAACAATATCATTTAACTGTCATATTCCTATTTGACCTTATTGTTGTTAGTGATTTATTTTACTTTAAAATTGGACAAAAGGTTGTTTCTCAGTGTTACCACAATCCTTTCTTTTAGACTATCCTATGTCTCTCCTGCTTTCTTGACCATCTTCTTGTTACAGCAGTTGCTCAATGAATTCTTTCAATACAAATTCTATCCTAGACTCTGCTTCCAGACAAAGCCATTCATAGACAATCTTTAGCTGGGCATATGGATATATATATTCTCATATGTCTTGTCAAGATTGTACTTTTCAATTACAGATATAGATGTTAAATTCTTTGTGAGCATGAAATTTAAAAATTAGCATTCTTTTTGTTATCCCACTAACAGATCTATGCTTTCTAGAGTAACTAAAAGAACATGCTGCAAATAATGGGTGGAAGAAATCAATCTGTAGTGTCCGAATTTGTACTTCTGGAACTTTGCCACTCATGGACTATTCAGATCTTACTCTTTCTGATATTTCTGATGATTTATTTGATCACATTATTTGGAAATATTGTCATCATGATCTTAATCATCACTGATTCCCATATGCATTCACCCATGTACTTCTTTTTGGCCAACTTGCCATTTATTGATAATGATTTTCCTCAGTGACAGCTCCTAAGATGATCACAGACTTTCTCAAAGAGAACAAAACCATTTCCTTTGGAGGATGCATGTGTCAGATCCTCTTTGTCCGTGTCATGGTAGGAAGTGAGATGGTGCTGCTGGTGGTGATGGCCTATGACCGCTATGTGGCCATTTGCAAACCACTCCACTACTCCAACTTTATGGGTCTTCACAAGTGCATTGGACTGGTAGTGACTGCATGGACAGCTGGCTTTGTTCATGGCATGAGTCAGTTGGTTGTGATTGTGCAGCTGCCATGCTGTGGTCCCAGGGAAATTAATGGTTTCTTCTGTGATATACCGCTGGTGACCAAGCTGGCTTGCATGGATTTCTATAATTTGGACATTTCAATAAATGTTGACAGTGGGCTGGTAGTTGTAACCTGCTTTATTCTTTTGCTGATCTCCTACACATACATCTTCTCACTGTCTGCCAAGGCTCTAAAACAGGTGCTTCCAAGGCATTGTCCACCTGCACTGCTCACATCACAGTAGTGGTGCTTTTCTTTATGCCTGGCATATTTATCTATGCGTGGCCACTAAATATCACCTGGCTGGACAAATTTCTTGCTGTCTTTTACTCTGTTATTACACCTTTCCTAAATCTAGCAATTTATACCCTGAGAAATAAAGAGATGAAAAGTTCTATGCAAAGATTTAGAAATGACTACATGCATTTCAAAGGAAATCGTTAATGCCAGAAACATCCTGAAATTTTCTAATTGGTAATATTTTGAAGTTTTAGGTATCTTCAAATTTATAGCACTTAGTATATATCTATACTTGTTTCTTTTCTCAGGGTACAGAATAGGATTAATGCATTACAAACAAATTCAACAGTTATGTACTAACAAGAAGAGCTATGGTGTATTCCCTAAATTCCAAGTGTGATTAGTCACTTCTATGGGAAATTTATCACTCAGTTCCTATGTCTTTAAAGTGTTATATAAAAATTTATAATTATTTGCAAAGGCATGCATCCCTCTCAGAGAACAGCACATTAATAAGTTTCTCTTACTTCCCCTGCCCCCCCACCATACTTAATTTGGAAGCAAGCATTTCACAAAAATGACATTTTCACTATAAACTTTCACTTGTTTTTTGCTGAAAAACAACTGAATTATTGTTTTTGTTCTAATTAAATTCTTCTTCACATATGAATGGGAAGAAAGAAGAAAAATGAATGAGGAAGTTGTGATTAAAATACTTAGGGAAGAATATTGAAAATCACTCCTATGTGGACTTCAGTAGACTCAAAAATTTTTAAAAAGAAAACTATTAAGGCTATTACCCTCGGTCATCTCAGTCTAAAGGAATTTAGTATTTAATCTATTAATAGTCATTTGTGAAATATCTGTAAATGAAATCTCTATTAGGATAGGAATTATTCCTTACCTGTTTAATTTTGAAACTACCTTACAACTTCAGGGTCCTCAGGGAAATGCATGCATAAAATACAAACTAAGCAAGCACATTTTAATAAATCATTAGTATCCAACTATTCCATTGCAATATTCATAGCGTTACTGGTTTTGGTATACTTCAGTATACTTCTTTGATATTTAAAAATATTCTCAAAAAGTTCAAATAATAAATAATTTCTTCCAGAATTATAAGTGGATTGAAAATGTTGCTAGGTCAACAACTATAGCCATATATAATATATAAATGTGTGGTATTTTTATAAAATGGAGTACTACTCAGCTATAAAAAATGATAAACTCGAGGCTTTTGTAGATAAATGGATGCAACTTGAGAACATAATCATAAGTGACATAAATCAGACTCTGATGTGTAAGCATTGTTTTGTCTCTTAGTGTAAGAAACTGAAAGCACAAATAAGTTCCAAAATCTGCAATAGATATAATGAAAGGGAATGCAACTGCTCAAAAGGAAAGAATAACTGGGATGGGCATAGAGAGAAAAGGAGGACAGGAAAAGGCAAAAAAAGTATATAAAAACACATTATTATCTAATAGCTAAGATACCTATACTACTAATTTCTTTTAGTTCATTATAAAGAACACTTAGTGCTTACTTGTATGATCAGTTTTGTAGGCATATACCTTGTAATCTGAGCAAGTACTTTGAAGATAGCAATACAATATATATTAACCCTTTGTTTTGTTTGGTGCCAGGGATCGAACTCAGGACCTTTCACTCTCCAGGCAGGCGCATATGCAGCTGGGCGGTATCCCTGGCCACTAACCATTGTTAATTTCCTCTTGTCTGGATATGAAATTCTATTAGTGTTTTTATTATTTTTTCTTTTTTAAATTAAAAAAAAACACATGTACTGTTCAAAAAAGAAGAAAAGCAAAAATCATGTTGATTAACCAAAAATTAAGAAAGATAATACTACATCCAGGTATTCGGGAGCCAGGTGCAAATACTGCCATGACTACTTCCTGGGAAGGCACTTGCTTAACATGTTGTGCATGTTTTCATAGCCAGCACCACAAACAAAAAGGTAACAGTAACGTCAAAACAACTTTCACCTTTTGTTGACTCAAGGGAATTTTATCAGTGGAAACACAACATCATTTCAAATTCCTCTGTATTTTTAGCACTTTTCTTTAAGTATAAAAAATAGCAATGCACGATATGTGCACTCACTTTATTGAATACAGGTCAGTTAATTTTCTCATATATGTACATATACATATATGTGAATGAATGTGCACATATACACATATACATCTCAATGTGCCCACCAAGACCTAATCAAAAAACTTCAAGCATCTTCTTGACAGTTTCAAGTCAATCTCTTTCCCAGAGTTAACTATTTTGACTTTTTCACCATAAAGTTTTTTGCTTGCTGTTGAAATTCACACAAACGGAATCATGCAGGACAAACTCCTTTTTGTCTGGATTCTTCCCTCATTATAAAGTCTGTAAGATCTGTCATCATGTATTATAGTTTTCATTTTGTTAATAAAGAAATTTTACTCATCCACTAATAGGTATTTTAGTTGTTTCCCGGTTTTTGATACTATGAAGAAAGTTATTATGAACACTATTAAAAATAAAGTTAATATCTTTACCTATCACTTTCTGTGATAAAACATTAAAAATATTTGAGAAAATATGAGCTCTGTGTTCTATGTTCTATTTGCCTTCCTATATATGTCTCGCAAAGCTCTATATTAAAAGCTCTGTCTAAACATTTGAAAAAATCGTGGTTCTCTACTTCTTTTTCAATCTGTCTCCTTTCTAGAAATCACAAAAATCTCCAGATTTTCCTCATGAATGGCTTAATTTCCTTTGTTTTGAAAAATGTAGATAATTGGATCTAAGATAGGGGTGACAGTGGTATAAAATGCAGCAAGAAATTAAAAAATTTAATTTGAAAGAATGAGGTTTAAAAACAGCAATAAGTAGTATTTATTTTAAAGTTTTCAGTGAAAAAACATTTACACTAACTAAAATGGTATTTCCTATTTAGACTATCACTTTTACTTCATATCTAATTCTCTTTTGCTTTTTTTCTATACACTGTTAATATTTTGATGGAAAATTGAGCTACCCAAAATAGTAATGGAGATGTCTTTTAACAAACAGTGTACGAAAATTTTGGGGAGAGTCTCAAAGGCACAAAGGTAGTTTTTAAAATGGTGTTAGCAAAATATTCAGGAGCAATTCATTAAAATATTGTCATTCAGAATGGACTTACAAGTCTGTAAAACAGATTTTACATTCTTTATGTTATTAGAACAAAGAAAGACTAATTAGGTACTATTCCAGTAAAAAGGAACATTTTTTTCTTAGATTTTAAGAAAAAAATTCACAGCATTCTGCTGGCTTATTAGTAAGTCATAAATGCCTGCATTATAATATAATATCATATAACAATATAAGTATGAATGTATTGACTAGAATAAATTATACATAAAAACTAAATTGCCTTAATTTTTACGTAAGTTATAAAGTCAGGGCATTGTCTCTTTGGTGCTCACAAAAAGTTTGTTGAGCTTTACGTAGTTCCCTTGAAATCCATGTAATAGCTTCTGAATCTTTTCATAGTATTTCTCATTTCTTTATTTCTCAGGGTATAAATGGTTGGATTTAGAAAAGGAGTAAAAACAGAGTAAAACACAGCAAGAAATTTGTCCAGCCAGGTGATATTTAATGGCCACACATAGATGAAGATGCAGGGTACGAAGAAGATCACCACCACTGTGATGTGGGCAGTGCAGGTGGACAGTGCCTTGGAAGCACCTGTCTTAGATCTTTGGCGGACAGTGAGAAGAATGTATGTGTAGGAGACCAGCAATAGAGTAAAGCAGGTTACAGCCACAAGTCCACAATCTACATTTACTAAAATGTCCAAATTATAGGAATCTATGCAGGCCAGTTTAGTTATCAGTGGTATATCACAGAAAAAACTATCTATTTCCATGGGTCCACAGAAAGGCAGTTTCACAATCACAACTAGCTGACTCATGGAATGCACAAAACCAGAAATCCATGCAGTCATGATGAGCCCAGTGCACCTGTGCAGACTCATGATGGTGGAGTAGTGCAGTGGTTTGCAGATGGCCACATAGCGATCATAGGCCATTACCACCAGCAACACCATCTCACTTGCTGCAATGAAGTGGGCAAAGAAGATCTGACACATGCATCCTCCAAAGGAAATGGTCTTGTCCTCTCTGAGAAAGTCTGTGATCATCTTAGGAGTTGTCACTGAGGAAAGCCACATATCAACAAATGACAGATTGGCCAACAAGAAGTACATAGGAGAATGGAGTTGAGAATCCAAGCGGATTAAGACCATGACAGCAACATTTCCAGATAGAATCAACAGATAAAGCATCAAAAATACCATGAAGAGTAAGGTCTGACTATTCCATGAATGTCCAAGTCCCAGAAGTACAAATTCTGAGACTACTGTCTGATTTCTTTTCTCCATTTTATTCAGTGTGTTCTCTGAATTAACCTAGAGTTTAAGTTAGCTGGTCAGTTAGTTGAATCCAAAGTGGTATTTATCTTTGTGAAAATCTGTACCTGCAATTGAAAAGTACAATCACAATGAGAAATCTTAGCCAAACTTAAATGGCTTTATGCCACAAAAAAGAGCAAACGAAGGAAGATTGAATTTTCCTAGAAGCAGGGTGTTATGAGATTGTTATACATATACTTTATCAGGGACATACTCTAAGGAGGAATGGAGTGTCAAAAGAAGAAACCAGGGACCGTGAGTTTGGCTCAGCAGTTTACGTGCCTGCCTGACAGGTGTGAGGTTGTAAGTTCGATCCCTGGTGCGACCAAAAAAAAAAAAAAGAAACCAAAGTAAAAAGCTAAAAGATGTTTGTTTTCACCTAGATAGAACTAGCTTCTGTTTAACAATGGAGCTAAAAAAATTGAGCGTAGTACCAACAATCATTCCACTACGTAACAAATATTAAGTCGTACAGTTGGGAAGATGATGGTGAACTGATATTGAATTTCACTGCAAATGATAGGATATAATATCATTTTTTCTGTATAATCTGTATAATGATTTCTTAAAGCCTTGATGAATTTGCTTCCTTAACACACCATAATATTAAAACTGCTTTCATATTTTCTAAAATAAATGTTCATGAAAGAAGTTTCATGGAAAGTATAAAGATTTTTATGAAAACCTAGGAAATAATTTAGCATCAGTTAAAACCTATATGTACTAGAAATTATTTAGCTAGATGAATAAGAATAAAAATCTAATGTACAGTCATGTGTACATACATTAACCAAAGATGAAGTTAACTCAGATTGCACTTGAACTCAGGGAGTTCCATATAATTAAAGCTTTTTAAGAAACAGTATGTACCTTTAATTGTATGAATTGGCTATGAAATCTCCAGGCTTTTAAGTATTGTAATCTCTAAACCGTGAAAGTTGCAAATGTTAAAAATCATCTATATGTGTTATATCTAAGATTAGAGGAAATTACATATATATATGTATACATCATTTACTTTTAGTGCTGAAGGAATGTAAGTTAGTCATCAATGAACACAGTTATTTACCTCAAAATATAATATTGTTAATAGTGGCCTCTATGTAAATTGAGAATACTTCTCATGTTGAATCATTCAAAAATAATTGCTCGTTTTCTTTGACCCTCTTGAGGAAATTCTCTTGGCAACATTTCAATTTGTGTTTCCCATTTTTTTAATCTTGATAAAATGAGATGTATAATAATAGCCTCTTAAACTACAAATAAGAATATCATGAGAAATACAGATTTTGATGATAGCTAAGCAAAGTACATTGTTATTATATCCAGTAAGTTTGTTACCTTGTAGAATTCAAACAATCTAATCACTTGCTACAAATTTAATTTCATATCAATATAAAATTTTCCAAAATAAATGTAAATAAAGCTAATTCTATACTTACTAAAATAAGTTACACAGATGACAGTTGATGACAAAAAAGATAGGTTTTCAAATGCATTGGAGAAAGAAAGCCCTAGAAAATTGCTAAGTGACTACTTTCATTCTTAGGAGACAATTAACCAATAGGAAAATATAGAGCTTTTGCAAATTAGTTCTTAATGGTAGAACAGAATATTGTTTTCTTAGATGTATGTGTAGTAAAAAACTCAGCATATGCATTATATTATTTCTTTCTTCAAAATCTTATACTTCATTTGGCATTTCTAAAAATTGCACATGTAAGGTATGTATATAACATGTTAAAGTACTTTAACCATGATTTTAAAACTGAATACAAATATTTAATTAAAAATTTGAGATATTTTAAAGATATTGAAAAAATCAGTTCTGTAGTTGACATTGTTTAGACATTTCTGAGTTGTTATATAACTATACTAAAATTAACTAATATTTAGGAAAATTAGTAAATTGAAAATCCCTTTTAGATGTAATGCCCTGTAAATCATTTTTTTCACTGCAAAACACTAAACCCTGTAATATTCTTGATACTTCTATTTTTTCAATTATATTCGAGAATCTAGAAAACTCAGTGGGTTATTTATGATATATACTGATAAAGCACATGAACCTCTTCTAGGACTTGATGATACCTTTCTTTGTTTTCATTATGTGAGACTTAATCTTATTTTTCAGGAACCAAGTTTGGGATCATTTTTCACTGAATTTGTAATTCTTTTAATTCTTTACCTCTGTCTCTGTACTAAAAGGTGTTTTAAAAAATATTCACTCTGTGACATAAAAAGTTTTATCCCTATCAAAGATAGAGACCATTTGAACAGGATACCTAGAAGCTGTTCATACTCACTAACAAGCCAAGAATTGTGACCTTTCTAAGCTAATCTCAGAGCATCCCAGAAGCCATGAATTTTGGCAGTGTGTAAACTGTTATGAAGATCACAGAAATTCCAGTAGAAATAGGGCAGTGGAGGTAAGTCTATGGGTTGCCTCCTAAAAATGTCAAAAGCTGAAAAGGCTGTTCTCAATCCCAAATGTGATGAGCTTCCTTAAAACAGGTACAGTAAAATATTTTAAGAAATACTTAAAAAAGAAATTCAGATAGTTGAAGTGACTTACTAAATACAGTTTTTTCTCTTGGAAAATGTTCTCTCTTAGTCTTCCTTTCTGTTGTGTTTAAAGCACCCATGGAAGGTGGAGACAGGATGTGTGGAAGTGCTTTTCCTCAGCATGACATATATGCACCACCCAAATCTGTCTCTCTTGGGTCAAATTTACCTATTCCATGCTCTAAAGAAAACCAAGAATCATGGAAATAATGATCTTGTGCAACTCCTGGGGATGACTTTGTTAAGAATGATGTCAAATTTTGGACACTCTTGAAATCAGAACAGGTAGATAAGTAAAAACTTATAAAGAACAATCCGTTACAAATTACTGAATTTTCTGAAGTTATTCATTTGACTAATAAGTAGTACAGAGACATCCTGTGCAATATTGACCTGTAACTTTATCTGTATAATAAGATGAAATAGGGTTTTCTTCAGAATTAGAAGACAGATAGTTTTCTAAATAGTGTGCTATGCAATCACAAACAGGAATGTGCTTTGGAAGCACTACCCTAACGCATAACAATGTTTACATAGGGAGGTGACTTGGTCAAATGACTGATGTGTTTCAAAAATTCTATGATTCTAAGGTAAATTATGCATACAGTCATTAACTCTATGCCAAATTATTATATTTTTAAGTTTTTAAAAGAACATTCATCTAACTTTAAAACATTTTATGTTGCCCTCAAATTTAAAGACAACCCTGTTGTAGTACAATTGCATATAATAAGCAGTTCAATTTTAAAATGGTCAGTTTGATAAGTATTTTCACACAAAAAACAACCATAAAAATATCGTGAAAATGTAAATAGTTAAATATGACTCAGTTCTGAAAGTTCCCTTATTCCTTTATATCCCTTCTCTCTTCCGTTCATCCTCCATCCCCAGAAAGTCACTAATGCATGTTCTATTACTCATTTTGCATATTCCAGAGTTCTGTAGAAATGAACTCAAGTAGGATGTACTGTTTCAAAGTGACTTCTTTCATTCATTAGACTTATTTTTATGTTTTTGATGTAGTTTTACATCAATACAACATTCCTTTTGTGGCGGAAGTGTATTTCATTTTCTTGTTAAATAGCACTTATATATCAAAATGTTGCTACCCACGTGCCTACTGAAAGATTTTTGTGTTGTTCTTAGTTTGGGTCTACAGCAAACAAAATTTTTATTGTGTACATATCTAGGTGATGTAAATACTTTAAAGTTGAGATTTATTTTGTGGCTCAGAGTGTTGTTTAACTTGGCAGATGTCTGTCTACTTCAACAAAGGAACAACTGTGATAATTTTGTGAAATTGTTATGTAAATATCAACTATGTTACATTGGTTGATCTTTTGTGAAGTTTTTCTATTTATACCAATTATTGAGAGTGACATTTTGATAGTTTTGATTACAAATTTTTGTGTATGCTTCTTTCTGTCTATGGTCCTAGAAGCTTGTTACATAACTTAGAACTCTATCATAAGGTATATATTTAAAAAAAAGTTTTCCTGCTTTATGTGAGGTAATCGCTATCTCTCATAATAACCTTTGTTCTGAAACATTTTGCATGCTACTAAGCCAGACATGTTTTATTTTTCATATATTATTATATGTATTCAAAATATCTTTTTAAATTGAAGAGAGTGTCTTTTTCCCATTCTGTGTTTTTGATATCTTTATTTAAAAATAAATTGATACTATACACATGGAACTTTTCTTGTGCTCACTATTCTTTCTTGTTGACCTATGTATATATCCCAGTATCATGCTTTCTTATTACAGATTTTCAGTATATTTTGGAGTCAGGAAACAACTTTTTTTGCATTTTTTTCACAAAGAAGGAAAAATTTTAAAATTCATATCAAATCACAAAAGAGTCAGAAAACCCAAAGCAATTTCAAAAAAACAGATTTGGAATTTTTATAGTGAATGCATTGAATCTATATTTCTTTGACAAATATGGATATTTTAGCTAGTTTAACATTTACAATGTGTGAATACTGGCTATCTTTACATTTGTTGTGTCTTCAAATATTTTCTTCTAAGATCTTTCAGTTCTTCAGTTAAATTTGTTCCTAAGTACTTTAGGAATTGTCATTTGGATCCTATTCATGACTGTCTTTATGATTAAATCATCTTATTATGTAGGAACAATTTTGATGTAACAACTTTGTTTTGCGAAATTTTACTAAATTAATTTATTAGTTCTAACACTTATGTGGTGAAACACATAGGAGTTCATGTAGTAATCTATGTCATTGGCAAGAGACAACTTGCTTCTTCCCAATTTAGATGCCTTGTATTACTTCCACCTCCCTGCTATGGGAGGACTACTATGATTAGGGCTTCCAGCATTATGTTTCCATAGGTGTGGTAATACTGGGCATATTTTTCTTGTTATTGATCTTAGAGAAGGATTTAACTTTCTAGCATTGAGTATAATATTATCAACAGGGTTGCAATATCTATCCTAGTTATTATTTTTACCATGGAAGAATGTTGCATTTTGTTAAATGTTTTTCTACATGTATTGATAGGATTTTATGATAATTTTCTCCTTCATTGTGCTAACATGCTGAGTCTCTTGGTACATACAAAAGTTTTGAATCATACTTTGGTCCCTAGAATACATTTCAGCTGATAGTCATGAATGTTTGGTTTAATGTGCTTTTGTATTCAGTTTCTTAATATTTTGGTGAGAATTTTTTGTATATGTTCATCAAGAATACTGATCTGTAATTTTATTTTCCTTTATAGTGCTACTGTGGCTTTGGCTCAGAGTAATACTGGTCTTATTTTCCTTGAAATACTTTAGTTCTGTAAATATTTTTAAAGGTTTGAAGTGTCCAGTTTTATTTCTGATTTAATTTATTGAAGTTGTATCACTGTATGTGTATATCTAAAAAATATATTGGCTTTTATCTTGTAAAAAAAAACCATTCCTTACTTCTCATTTTTTCCATTGTTTTTCTACATTGTTTTTCATCAATTTTGCCTCTGATATTTGTGAATTTTCTTTCATCTGTTATCCTTAACTTTAACTTCTTCTTGTCTAATTAAAATGTTATATTTAATTGTTTAAAACTTTTTTCTTTTGTTATGATGGTGTCCATTGTTGTAAATGTTCCTCTTAGAACTATAATTGCTTCATTCAATTACTTTTGAAATATTGTGCATCTATACACTATTTTTTTATTTTAAAGAGAATAAAACCAAGCAAAACAAAACAGAATAAAGCAAATCAGAATGGAATGATGCAAGTGATATAGGATTTCAAAACAAGACAACAGGAAATCAACAATTGCTACCACAATGCCTCTTGTTTTCTTCAAAATAGACAACCATATCATCACACACAACAAAATCAAACACAACTAAACAAAACAGAACAAAACCAACAAAAAAAGAAAATATTATTTGACTTCAAAACAAGATAACAGGAAATCAATAATGGCTTTCATAATATCTCTTGTTTTCTTCAAAATAGCTGTCCATGCCTTCACACATAATAAAATCAAACAATACAAAACATACTAAGATCAATCAAAATAAAAGAATAAAACATTATAGCACTCCAAAACAAGATGGCAACAAATCAACAATGGCTACCATAATGTCTCTCATTTTCTTCAAAATAGCTATGCCTATCATTGCACATAATGAAATCAAACAAAACAAAACAAAACAGAGCAGAATAAAACCAATCAAAACAAAAAAATGAAAGCATTATAGGACTTCAAAAAAAGATAATAGAAAATCAACAATGGTTGCCATAATACATCTGGTTATCTTCAAAATAGCTGCCAATACCATCAGACACAGTAAAATCTAACAAAACAAGACAGAATAAAGCCAAGCCTAACAAAATAATGAAAATGATGCAAGTATTCAAAACAAGATAATAGGAAATTAACAGTGGTTACCACTTTCCCTTTTTATGTGTTTCCACCCCTGTCACTTTCATAATATCTACTGTGCTCTCGGATCCCACTAACTCCTTCATTTTTTTATGCTAAGGAGTTAACTGGATGCTCACCCATATGAGTACAAACCCTTTCACCCATGAATATGGTCTCCAGTTGTATCCATTTACCTACAAAAGCCTTGAGATTAACTTACTTTATAACTGTGTAGCTTCCCATTGTATGAAAATACTGTATCTTTCTTATGCATTCTGCAGTTGATGGGCAAGTTACCTGTTATGGTTGATGAAGTGTGTCAACTTGAGAAGTTCAGAAGTTTAACTGAAAGATTCAGCAGCCAGCCAGGATCCTTACTTTTTAAATATCCTCATCCTGTGTAGGAGGAGGGCAAAGAGGAGGTATCAGTGCTACACCTGTTCTGGAGTGGGGTGGGAGTGTCTTGTGTACAATATAAGCAAGGAAAAAAGGCTTGTTCTTCCCTCTTTTGCTCTTGCTGCTGCCTTGAAGTGTTGGCCTAGTGCCATGCCACCCTGCCTTCTAACCAGCTGATTATGGACTGAAACCTCTGAAAACTGTAAGCTAAATAAACTTCTCCTTCCTTTGCTTGGATGTTGGGTATTTTGTCCCAGCAATGAGAGAAAAGTAACCAAGACATTACTCTTTTTTTTTTTTTCGGGTCTCCTGTCATATGGCACTATTGTTTTCTCTTCTTTGATTTTTCAGTCTATGAACTTCATTTCAAGTTAAATGTGTTTCTTGTATACAGTATATTGATGGATCTTGTTTCTTGATCCACTCTCCCTATGTGTTTCTTTTTATTTATGAATTGAGGTCATCTACACTAATGGTTACAGCCAACATGCATTGTTACATCTCCACCATGCTATCCTCCTACTGTTCCCTCCACTTTTCCTTTTCATTCAATTGCCTATCCTGTTTGGTGATTCCCCTCTGCTGCTGTTCCTGGAACCATGGTCATCTTTATCTCTTGTAGAATATCTTTCATCACTCTCTGATTTGGTGGTCATGAACTCCTTCAGTTGTTCTTTATCATGGAAGTATCTCATTTTCCCATCAATTTTGAAAGAAAGTTTTGCAGGGTATAAGGAATTTTTTTTTCAGGATTTGAAACATTTCACTCCAAATTCTTCTTGACTTGGTGATTTGTGTTGAGAAGTCTGCCATGACTCTGATAGATTTTTCTTTATAGATGATCTGTTTCTTTTCTCTAACAGCTTTTAGTATTCTGTTCTTGTGCTGAATTTCTGGGATCTTGAATATTATATGTCTGGGTGTCAATTTACTTTGGCTATGGTTAGTTGGAGTTATATATGCCACAGTTTTCTGTATGCCAGATCCTTTCCCCTTGTTTGTGAAGTTTTCTGCAATACTTCTGCAAATAGTCTTTTTGTGTCATTTGTGTTGACCCCTGCTTCTTTGCTGATACCTATCACTCTTAAATTATTTTTCTTTGTGTTATCTTGCAGTCATTGAATTGTTACCTCCTGGTTCCTTCTTAAACAGATCTTTCCTTTTGCAATCACTAGCTGCAAACCTGTATTCAAGGTCTGAAATTCTATCTTCAATCTCTTTCAAGTGGTTTTTCCAGCTTTTGATCAACTTCAACTTCCTGAATATCTGTTTGAATCTGTTTCATGCATTGTAATTTCTTCCTATATTGTTCATTCACGGTTTCCATCATTTTCCTTTATTAAATCTATGTCTTCTTTAGATATGCTTATCAATTCTTTCATTATGTTTGTGGTTTCTTCTTTTACCTGAGATAGTATTTCTGTTCTGATTATTTTTACAGTCTCATGCACTTGTTTCTTTACTTCAGTTGCTATATTCCCAGAGATTTCAGGTGTGTAACTTCCATTTTCTTCCATGTCTATACCTCCCAGACTTGTTCTGTGTGGGCTGGATGTCTGAGATTGCCTTTTGCTCCTTTGTCTTGACATTCTCCCACCAAGTAGTTTGTGGGGTCACTGGAACTTTCTATGTTGGCTGAACCTCTACAGTGTAGGGGAATTGGTCAGGCACCAGGATTTCTCTAAACCCAGGTTCCCAGGAAGGTAACAGAACATTGGGCAGGCTACTCCAAACCCGTGCAGCTACACTGAGTTCTCCCCAATCGCCAGTGGTGTGTGGTGGTGGGGCTGCTTCTTATCTCATCCTGAATGTCTACACTGGTACTCCCGTGATGGTGGCAGGCACACAGGGGTGTGTTCGTGTGATTCTCCCAGTGGGTGCTGGCTGCCTGAAGGAAGCAAGGGTCTCCAATTGTGGCCTTCTGGTGCACAGGGCATATCTGGCTGTTTCTCTCTGCCCACAGTGGTTACCGAAGGGAGGCAAACTTTTCACTGGTGCTGGGCACTCAGGGGTATGTCTGGCTGAATCTCCCTGCCTGTGCTGGCTGCTTGTAGGATGGCAGCAGTGGCACATAAGGATGGATCTGACTGCATCTCCCTGCTCACACTGGCTACCTCTCATTTACTTTTAAACCTTTATTTTAATTTTTCCTTTCCCCATTATTCTTTTAGGAGTTTGTTAGTTAATTTTCATCCATTTTAAATGATACAATTTTTTCCAATTATTGATTGATTTTTAATTTTGTGTCATTGTGTTTGGAATAGATACCTGATATAATTTAAAAGCTAAATTTTTTATGACTTCTTTTGGGGCATAAGGTGTGACCTTTATGGTCCAAGAGATATTCTGTGTTCACATGAAGAAAACTGTGTTTTTTGTTGGTCTTGGATGGAATGTTCTATACATGCTTTCAGTCTCAATTACTCTACCATGTCATGGAAGTCTGATGTTTCTGTAATTGTTTTCTGTCTGTGATGTGTCCAGTGTTGAAAGGACAGTACTGAAATCCCTTATTTTTGTTACATTACATTCTCTCTCTTCCTTCAAAATACTTTCTTCAATGTTGGGTTCACGTATATTTATAATTGTTATATTTTCTTGATTAATTGACCATTTCTTCATCATATAATGAGGTCCTATATCCCTTATTGTAGTTCTTTAGTTTAAGTCTATTTTGTGTGGTATAAGTATAACCACTACTGTTGCCTTGCTTTCCATTTTCATATACTTTATGGCTGTAACACACTCTTTTAGGTGAATTAGTACTTAGTATTGATTTCCATGCAATTACACTTTAGCTCAACCAACATTTTATCTTTGTTTTTTTTTTAATCTTATTTTTTCTGAGTTTTTTTTTGGGGGGGAGTGGGCTACTAGAGATTAAAACCTCTGCAATCTAAAGTATTCCACCTTTGATTTACAAGTATAATCCTCCATCAATGTTTTTATAGCATTATTTACATTCTTTAACATTGCCAATCTTTTAGCAAATTTCTGAATTTTTAAAAATAATTTCAGTCGTTCAGTCAAGTTTCTCTTTTTCTTCTTTATTTTTACATGATTTTGTTTTGATGGTATTGAATTATTTCCAGGTATTCTAAAGTTTTCTGAGCTTCCTTAAAGCAATTACTGTGAATTCATTGCCCAATAGTTAATCAACCTTTACATGTTTGGCATTACTACCAGGCATTTAAAGTTCTTTTGGAGGAAGTATGTCTTCTCAAATTTTACATTCTCTGTTATTTGAAGTAGATTTCAATGTGATTGACGGAGCAGTCTTCTCTTCTAGACATTACATACTGATTTTGTTCAGGAAAGAACTTACCCTGTGTCAGGAGTGTGACAGCATTAGATGGGCATAGTATAACTGTTCTCACTACCATCAGATATAGTACTATAGCTTCTTCACAGCACTGGCAGCTGAAGATATTTTTAGGGAAAATTAAAAAATCTTCCATGGAAATAACTTGGGTATCTACAGTCATTGTGATTGAATCATTGGTGGTGATACTTGTTAAAATCTTTTCAACTGCTTTGCCTCCTACTTTCATGCATCATGACTGAGAGGATCCTTCATTGCCTATAATCTAGCTTGATGGACTGCTGTGGTGGTCGTGGTACCATAGGTTTCTGTAGGTGGTGCTTTTGGGGAAGGGATGGACCTGAGGCCAAATGCAGAAGTTTGTGTGAAGATATATAAATATATTCCCAGATAGTAATGTGAAAGCTGGGGTCAGGCATTCTTATTGCCTAAATGATAATGGTATGTGAGGTCCAGATGGTATTTAAATAGCCAGAGAGCCAGGAAAAGCATTACAGGTACTTGTAGAGCAGCAGTGGTTCTGGGGTCAAAATAAGGACTAGCTCTGTATAGTTTCTTAGTTGAATTTGACTTGGAAGAGACACATGGAAAAATTCTAGCTCCACAAATGGGATTTGGTTTTCTGGATCATGACATGCTATTTATGGAGTCAGGGGAATAGTTTTCTAAAATTAATATATTGGGAGCAGCAAGATCATGATAAGTTTTAATATTGTTTACAACCTCCATGTTATCTACACAACTCTAATTCAAAGACTACAAGTGTAGGTACAACACAGGATTCCTGACTCTGATATTAATGTGTTTCAGAAGATAGAATGCCAACCTTAGTGACAAATTTTGTAAACTGTGCACTCAAAAAAGTGACAGATATTCTCTGAGGATTCATTTTATGTGCCTTTCATACAAATCCACTTCAAACTTTTGATAAAATACAAATCTAGCAAGCTGCTTTGAAGGATAATTTTTATCTCAGCCAACATTATTTTAAAATCAGCAACATTTTATCTATATATCTTATACTGGTGAAATATTAAAATATTGTGAAATATTAGAATTATGTAATTTTGCTATGTTTTACCATTCTAGCTCTAAATGGGTTCAATGAGACAAGATGGTGGAGAGTAGAAAGGAAAATATAAATGATTAAGATGTAATGTGTTTATGAACCTATTCCCTGGGATCAACATAATTATTTTGTGTCTCAATGGTTTACAAATCGAAAGAAAAGAAAACCAATATACATTATTCAAACCAATAAATTAGGGAATGAAGGTATACCACACCTAGATAATAGGGAAGCCAGGTACTAAATAGTAGCATGGCATTTTCTTCTTCTAAGAAGTGACAATAGGACTGAAAAAGAGCTTCACTAGCATGTTGTGCAAGGACCTTGTGTTTGATACTGAGAATTATGAAAAAGAAGTAAAGAAAGACAGGAAAACATTGTTTACATTTTGCTGACTTGAGAGAAACTTATTAATGGAAAACTAACATCATTTCAGTTTCCATAATGTTTTCTAAACATTTTAGCGTAAAAAATGTACAATATATGCACTCATTTTGAATGAAAATTGTAAGTCAATTTTCACATATATGTACATATGAATGCAGGTACATGTTACACACACATATCCCAATAAGTGCTAAGAAATATATGAGAACATTTCACCTCATCTTCACTATTTTAAATTAGCCTTTGTGCCAGATATAAAAACTGTTTTGACTTTTTCACCATAGACTTTTTGACTAGTCTCGAAATTCACATAAGCAGAATTGTGCAGGAAAACCTCTTTCCCTCAATGTAATGACTGTACAGTCTGTCAATCTGGATTAGTAGTTTCATTTTGTTAACAGATGAAATTTTACTGCCCCACTGATAGATAGTTTAGTTGTTTACAAGTTTTTGATACTGTGAATAAAGTTACTGTAAAAACTATTTTAAAAAGCCATTTACATATGTATTTTATATGATGAAATATTTAAAACATTTGAAAATATCTGACTTCTGTATTCTCTTTTGTTTGTCTTCCTCTGTATGTCTTCCAAAGCTTTATTTTAAAAGATGTGCATAAAGATCTAAAAATATTATGTTTCTCTACAATTTTGTTTTCAATCTAAGTCTCCTCCCTAGAAATCACAAAAGATCTCCAGATTTTCCTCATGGCTGTCTTCATTTCATTGTTATGCGAAGTGTAGATAATTGGATTCAAGATAGGGGTGACAATAGTATAAAATACAGCAAGACATTTATCCACAGAGTGATTGCTGAAGGGCCAGACATAGATGAAGATACATGGACCAAAGAAAAGTATGACCGCTGTGAGGTGAATTGTCAAAGTGAAATGAACTTTGGATGGCCCAGTAGAAGAGTTCTTCCTAATGGTTCTGAGAATGAGACTGTAGGAGATAATCAACAAACTGAAACAGCTGATCGAAATAATGCCACTGTTGGCAACGATGACTATCTGTACAAAATAGGTGTCTGTACATGTGAGCTTTGTAACTAGAGGGAGATCACAGAAAATGCTGTCTACCATATTGGCACCACAGAAAGGCAAGCTCACAACAAAGGGTAACTGAAATCCTGCATGAAGGAGACCTGAAAACCATGAGATCACAGTGAGTAAAATGCAGACCTTCCTGCTCATGATGGTCATGTAGTGTAGGGGTTTACAAATGGCCACATATCTGTCATAAGCCATGGAAACCAGTAGTAACATTTCAGCTCCACCCAGGCAGGGAAGAAGAAACATCTGAGTGAAGCAACCAGCAAAAGAAATAGTCTTTCTGTTTTTTTACCAAGTTCACAATCATTTTAGGGGTAGCAAAAGAAGCAAGGGTCATATCCACAAAGGAGAGATTTCCAAGGAGAAAATACATGGGGGTCTTCAGATTTGGGGTGAAAAATACTGTGACCACAATGAGAAGGCTGTCTGAAAGTGTTAACACATAGATAACTAAGAAGAGTCCAGAGAGAAGAAACTGCATGTTTGAAGCTGGTCAGTCCCATCAAAATGAATTCTGAATTTTGAGACTGATTTAGTAATTCCATGGGTTCTGTCATATAATTTGCACTGGGGTAATCTGTAGAAAGAAATGTAAGATCATTTCTACCATCTAGGTAATGGAGCTTTTTCATTTGAGGGGATTTTTAAAGTAATTTTCCTTGAGTTTCAAATCTAGTGTTATTCACAGTGTCTCAGACTAGCCGCTTACATGTTAAAGATTAATGATATCTAGTAGTAATTGTCCCCCACCAATAACCTGAAGAATTTTTCTTCTAGTTACCATAGCCCGGGCATTTGAAAGAGTTGTTATCCAGCACATACAGAGGTGTTTTAGATGAGTGAGTCAGTGGGACTTAGACTGATATCTTCTCCCCCTTGAATTTCCACTAGTCCACAGGTAGGGTTCTTGCCTCTTAATTCCTAGAAAATAATTTCTGGCAGTGAAAATTTTTTTCTTTTATGGCTGTCACACAGTATGCTCTGCTGTAGCTAATACCCATATTTTTAGAGAAATTTTGTAAGCCCGTGATTTGCATAAACTGCTGTGGCTAAAAGAGCTAACGCTAAGCGAATTGGAGGCAATTATATGTGGGGACACTGGAGAAAAGATAAATCCTGGTGATATTCTAACTCATGTGGTTTACACAGCCTCGTAGAGGACAGGATTCACTTTTTATTTAGTGCATACTTCATATTTTCTAAGCAATTTATTCTTCCCTGTCACTCAGCAAAAGCTGTAATTTCAACAAGTATAGTTAGATCTATTTCTCCCTTATGATTAGTTGTGGTCAAATCAAAAGTAGTAAGAAACCGAGACCTAAGTTGTGTTGCCTATTCTAAAATAAAAATGCTTAGAATCTCTTAAATTTGCAAGAGTCATTGAGAGGTGTTAAGTCTAACTGATTTATCAGCAACCTGACATTCCTCAGACAACTTCAAGGAAGGGTGGGTTCAGGAAATATAAGTCCCTATGAAGAGTAAACATACACAACCTAATCAAAGAACAACCTTTTATTTGCAATGTTTTGTATTCAGCCTCAGTATCTAGACCAGTATTTTACCAGTTGCATCTTTTGTAACATACTGAGTCAGAATTAATGATTCTCTTCTCTATGCCTTCATGTGTTGACTTTATCTGTGAAGTACTTAAATGTATGTATCTCTTTCGGCCACGACTGTGAGTTCTTCTATTTATTATCATTGCACTTTTCGACCTAGCTCATTGCCTCATACATAACAGAGATTCAGCAGTCTTTTGTCAATTATAAGAAATTCAATCATTCGTTGTTATGTACCAGGTTTTGGTACTAAGAAATTCACAAAAATCGTGGCACTTAATATTCATCACTCAAAGTTCAACTGTCGTTGACACATTACCTAGAATGTCTGCAGCATTTTCTGAAACCTGGGACTGTCCTGTTACATGTCAATCACAATAAATTTGGTTCACAATTGCTTTTTTGTTTGAACTCTGATAGGTAACTGCACAGGCTTTAAGATATTAACAATTCAGATGCGGTAAACAATATGTTCTGATAAGAAAGCATCTAGATTGTCATGGTCCACTGAAGTCCACAGTTCTTTAAGGAGCATAAGTCATTAAAGCATTTAAACTCTTGCTTGTGGACGTTCTAATATCGTCTGTATTAGAATTAAGTGTGCTAACAAATGCTGGAAAATGTTTGGTATTCTTGTAGGCAAGTCTAAAGGGAATACGATTTGTGCAGGGAATAATGATTCAGAAACGCAAAGTATTGGTCTTGTCTTTTGGCACTATAGTTTGAAGACCATGAAGTTAGTAACACAGAGGAGACTAAATAGGTTATTAGACCTGGTGGCTTGTTGCCATTTTCTCTTGTCCCAGCTGGTTGTGGGACAATTTATTTTTTTCTTCTAGGTTACATCTTAGAGAGAGTGAGTATGAAGTCACGAGTTACACCTTAGAGAGAGTGAATATGAAGATAAGAGGCAACTGAGGTAGTCTAATACCTTCATATTCTGGTGTAGTAAATCACACTTTCACCACAAGTCTTACAAAAGCGTTGTGCTGGTTCGATGTAAAGAGATAGGGATATACCGACAATATCTTACAAAAAGAGTATGGGAGGTAGGAAAAGCATGAGATATTCTCCAACAGGCAGAGAACAGATTTATAGAAGAAGGGATGTGTGGATTTGGAGTTTAATTATGACATGGAAAGTATATTCCATGTCATTTCTCATTTCCCTTCTTCTATAGGAGTCTGATCAAACTATGAAAAGCTATTCAAAATTTTTTTAAAAAGCCCTCTCCAAAATAGAGATCTCTATGTGTGTAAATGTTGCTAATAATTTCAGATTTAAAAGGAAACATAGGCCACTTGTTCAGTGTCCAACCCCAGGCATGCTGTGATTAGGTTATGTGCATGTATTTGAATGACTCAATTATAGATTAAAAACATGACTGTTCAAAGGGTGAGCTATTTGATATAAAATGTTCTTATAATGTAATCTTTGAAATTTTGAGAAATTACTAACTTCTGCCAAATCAATGTCATCTGGATATGCAGGCTCTGTACTCAAAACCCAGAATAGTAATGACACAGATATGAGAAGAAAATGAATCACCTCAGGAACAAGCATAAACTGTGATACTTTCTTGTTGAAGTATATGGTAGCAGCGATCAGTGGGAAGGATGTTGTAGTACTAGCCATGGTAAGGTTGCCAAGTCTGTGCATGATAAGCTGCCAGCGCATTTAAATTTTGTTCCTTTTTGTTTATCATTCCCATTATATTTATGATACCATCTTGAAGAAGACTAGAGAAAACAACGTGACCTATTTGGACAGCATGTGACCTTATACTTCCAGGACTGTTTAAAAAGAGAAAAATAATGTAAATATAACCTACTTATTGCAGCTCTTTGTACAACAAAAGAAAAAAGGTACAAAGACAACATAATTGCATATTGTGCAGACAAAAATACACAATAACTAAATTTCTAGAGACAAGTGACATTAAAATGGAATGTAAGGGTGACAAATGATTTGGAAGAAGATTGGAGTGAAATCAGTGTGGGTTAAACTTTTGCTGTAATACTTCACATACACATACACAGGCATGTGTCAATGTATACGTACACATACATGTTACTTTTAATGCACTGAGATTTAATACACATGTATTTAAGAAAGAAAGGAAATGTCCTAAAATGAAAAATAAAAAGAACTAAATAAATATAATGATATTTAAACTTCTCCACTGCTGGTGGGAGTGTAGAGTGGTGCAACCACTGTGATCAGTGTGGTGATTCCTCATAAAACTAGGATTGGAAGTCCCATTCAATCCAGCTATTCCCCTTCTGGGTATTTTCCCAGGAAATTGAAAATGTCATGCAACATTGATATATGTACACCCATGTTTATAGCAGCACAATTTGTAATAGCTAAATCTTGGAAACAACCCAAATGGCCATCAACTTCAGAATGGACAAAAAAAGATGTGGCATTTTTATACAATGGAGTATTATTCAGCTATACAAAAGGATAATCTTGAGGCTTTTATAGGTAAATGGAGGCAACCTGAGACCATACTCAAAAGTGAAATAAATCAAACTCACATCTATAAATATCATATTGTCTTTGTAGTATACAAAACAATAAAAAATAAAAAACTGAAAGAGTAATGAGATCCAAAATGTCCAATAGATATTGTGATAATGGAAGCAAAAGAAAGTGCTCAAAAGGAAAGAACAACTGGCTTAGGGGAAAGGAGAAAAGGAAGAAAAGAAAACATATATATGTTAGTAAATATATATAAATGTATGTGTGTATATGTATGCAAGATAGATAACTATACTACTAATCTCTGTTAGTTTATCAAAAAGAAGAGTTTGTGCTGTCACTGATCATTTTTGTGCCTAGATCTTGTAATCTGAACAACTACTTCTAAAATAACAATATGCAATATATTAACCAGTGTCAATTTCCTACTGTTTTTAAAATTTTGTTTCATTTCTATCCTTTATTTTTCTGTTTTGCTTTTTAAAATAAAAAAATAAAGCAGATAACATAATCACACTGAAATAAGATACAATTATCCTGCAATCCTACTACTTGGTACACGCCTAAAGGGAATAAAATCAATATGTCATAGAAACTACTGGACTCTCATTATGCTTTACAGCCAAATTTGCTGTATACATGACATTAAATTAACATGTCTACCATCTGGCAAATGGATATCGATAATCTGGTTCATATACATAGCAGAATACTATTCAGTCATATAAATGAAATTCTGTCATTTGTAAAATTGATTGAATGGAGATCATTGTTTTAAGTGAGGTAAAACACCCATAGGAAGAAAAGCACTGTCTGGTGTCACACGTATGTGGAACCCGTGTACAAAGTAATAGTCCCCAAAATAATAAGATGTTGCATGAGTTTCCTGGAGATATATAAAAGGAAAGTCTACCTGTCAATTGAAAGCAGGTTGATAGTACAAAGAATGACTTTAACAAGTCCACCTTGACAATATGTGAGTTTATTAGATGATGCTGAGAACATGGTGAGTAATATGTGGGTCATAGTGCTGCAAATCCTCAACTCCCCTTTGCTAACCTACTAGTTTTATAGGGCATTAGCAAAAAAAAAAAAAAAGCTACTGGAAGTCAGTTTTTTAGTTGCTAAAACACAATACCCAATACCAACAATTTAAATGAGGTGAGATTTAATTTGGCTCATATTTTCAGGACATTCAATCCATAGTTGACTGGTTCTAAGGCAAGAAAATTATGGTGGAGGTGCAGGGCAGAGCATCATTCATCATAGTTGGGAAGCACACACAGAAAAAAAAAAGGTATTAATTATACTACCTTAAATCACAGTTTCATGACCTACCCAGACACACCAAGAAATACATTTTGCTAATATCCTCAATACTCTCAAGGTACTTAAACTTTACCTCCACATTCTGTCCCTTGTCACTCAAGGACATCTCAAACCATACTTAATCTCCAAGTAAATATATTAACAAATTTGTAATTCTACCTAACATTTTGCAACTGTCTTGCACATAAACAAGAACACAATAATTCATTTGCCAAAGCTTCACAATTCCAGCATTTTTCAAATGTCCACATCAAAGTCTCTTCTAAGATTTAAGGCAAATTTTTATCTTGTTTTTTGTAAAAATAAAAATCAAGTTATATAAGCCTAAAGTACAGTGACACAGGAGAACAACCTCATTCCAAAAAGGAAGAAAAAGGGACAGAAAATAATTGAACTAAAATCAGGCTTAAATCCCTAAAGGAAAACAGTAAGTCTTGTAGTTCCATGTCCAGTATTGGGAGTATAGTGCTGAGATATGATTCTCAGAGGGCCTGAAGAAGTGACCCTATGCCCTTGCTAGTTGGAGCGCATATAGTCTTTCATTTAGGCTTGCTTCACTCAAGGTCTGCAACTTTTCTTGGAAAATTATTCATTTTCCTGACATCTGCAACTTCCTAGGGTTCCCATTGAACCTACAGTTTCATTCCCACATCTTCAAACACTGCCCTCTCAAGAAGCCCTAACCTGGCCTTTAAGGCCTTCCTTTGATATCTGGGTGTAAGTCTTCATTACCCCACAACTCTTACATTCTGGATGCCACTAAAATCAGCAATACATGGATGAAGTCATGGTGTGCTATCAGGAAGAGTAACAGTAACAGCTCCTTGGACCTTGGCAGTAGCAGACTCTGAGTGCCTAGATGGCTGACCACAGTGAAATGAATTTTGGAGACCAAATTGCCCAGGAAGATCTTCTTGAACATGATCCCAGGGACTCTTCCCAAGTGAAAAGTTTGCACTTTGCATCTTTGTGTCTGTTGTGTGTGGGAAGTAGCTGATTTCTAAAATGCCTTCCAGCCATCTTTCTTCCTGTCCCTGTATACAATACTGGGTTTCTTTTTAATGGTACTAATATTTTCAGCAGCCATGATTCCATTTTCTCCAACTTTAAATATGATTTTGGGCCAAACTTTGTATTCCAAATTCTTCTTCTTTGCTTTTTGCACCTGATTCTTACGGTACATCTGGTTAAAAGCAGACAATATTCATCTACAAACTAAACATTGGGTTTTCTTAACATTTTCTGTACCAGATCAAGTAGTTCTCTGCCCTTGATCTCAGTTTCCCAAAAAGTCAAGAAACATGGGCAAAATTCAGATGAATTTTGTCAGCATGTAATACCAGTGGCCTCTAGTCTGATTGTCAGTGAGGTCCTTGTTTACAACTGAAACCTCCTAAACCTGACCTTTACTGTTCACATTCCAAACAGCATTCTGCTGTTTCGAACTCTAACCAGGAACATGTGAGATTCCTGTTTACAGGAACAGGTTATGAAATTATAGGAATTCTCCAATACACATCTCCAGGCCTCTCTAAATTTTTCTAGCAAGCCAGTTTTAAAGGTGTCTGAACTGTATGAACAAGTATAGTCACAGTAATGACCTCATTCTCATTACCAGTTTTCTGTATTACTCAACTTTCCTATTACTGAAACTTGACACTTGATATTCACAATTTAAAGGAGGAGAGGTAATATTTGACTCAGAGTTTCAGGAGCTTCATTCATGGTCAGATGGCTCCACAGCAGGAACATTATGGTGGTAATGAATGGCAGAGTAAAGCTGCTTAGTTGATGGTGAACATGAAGTACAGCAGGTGTACAGTGCCAGAAAGGAAAGGGAAAGGGACCATTACCCAAGGTCACACCTTCATATCCCCCTTAGACACACCAGAAGTGTGCTTTACTAATCCCCTTATCAACTTCTAAGCCAATCAAGTTGACACAAATTTATCCATCATAGCAGGGAAAAGTAGAAGCAAAAAAAGAACCTTGAGAAAAGTTACACATACTTCATTCCCACTCCATCTGTATTAGTGATCCTTCCCATTGCTGAGCACAGCATCAGACAAAGACAATTTAAAGGTGGGAAGGTTTAATTTTACTCATGATTGGCTCCAAGGCAAAGTGGCACAGAAGAAGGGGATGGCACAGGAATTTGCTCATGTTGTGGAACCCAGAGAGCAGAAAGAGAAGGGAGGAGCAAGCCTTGAAAGTGATGCACCCTTCAATGCCACGCCCCAACTGATACCATTTTTTCCGAACAGGCTCCACCTTCTAACTGCACATTTAGCAATGAAATCACTAAATGGATCAATCTATTCATGGATATAGGTCCCACATGAATCAATCACCTTCCAAAATCCCCTCCTCTGAATACAGGAGACTTTGAAGGGACAGTTTATATCTAAACCACAACAAAATTGGTATTAGGAACTCTGTTACTCTCTACAAGCAATGTCAAACTGGAAGGGTGGATGACCTTGTTGAATTCTAATCTGGCATACAGTCTCAGCACCTGATGAAGTCTCACTGAGTAGCTAGCCAGTGACCTACTAGGAAATAGAATTATTTGCACTAAAGGTAAATTAAAATGCATAAAAATGGAACCGAATGGAAAATTTAGAAAGTGAGCTGAAATGCAATCAAAGACATATATGTGATATGATTTTACGTTGACCTAAAGCAATCAATGGAGAAAGGGTAGATTAAGGTAAAGATGTTGCTGAGTATGGTTGTTTATTAAAATAAAATAAATGAATTTCGTTCCCCACTTTCCATGCATACAAAGGTGGATTCCAGAAACATTTAATCACAAAGGTAAAAAAATGTATATAACCATGCTAAAATGAAATGTTACACAATATCTTTGAAGCCTATTATTGGCAAAGGACATCTATAAACAAATTTTGAGGAAATGAGTGCAAGCATTTTTATAAATAAAGTAAAATAATAAAGATTGCTGCTTAATGAAAAATGCTAGGAGAAAATTTAACAAATATATTTAAAAGAAATGCTCACAATGCATAAAATTCAGAAGATCACTGCTGCAAAAAAATTCCTGTAGGATGAAAATATTCTACATCTGTCTCACCCCATATGGTAGCCACATTTACCTATGATCTATTGAGCCCTGGAAATCAGTCAATTGTGAGTGAAGAGGTAAGATTTGAACTAAAGAAATTAAATGGGTAAATATCTGATGATCCAGATATTTCTCCTCTGCTTCGCTGGGTGTTTATGCTAGAGAAATTCTTTTACAGATTGGAAGCATTTACTATCTATTAATCTGAGAAAAGATAAGCAACTTCTTTTCATTGGTATTTTGGAAAAATATCATCACATCGAAGCAATCAATTGTATCAAAACAAAATGAATTGTATTCAGAAGAAAGAAAATAGAGTAACATTTATGCAAATTACTTCATTACATTAACAGATTTTTTTTTTATGGCACTGGGGATTGAACACATAACCTTGTGCCTGTCAGACAGGTGCTTAAGTCACTGAGCCAAACTCCCGGCTAATTTGGTATGTTAAAAGAACACTATAAACACATTTAGAATAAATGGCAATATAAGTAGCACTAGAATACAAATTAAACTTTTTTTTTTGTACTTGAAATTTAACTCATGGCTTCATGTTTGTCAGGCAGGTGCTGTACCGCTGAGCTACAACCCCAGCTCCAAATTAAACTTTAGAGTCATCATTTATCTTGACTCTGCGTATACATTGTAGGGAAAAAACTGGATGATATACTGACATATGACACCTATACTTTTATATCATTATATTATTATATCATTTCATATTATAAAGAAATTAATTACATCCTACCATGAATAAGAGTTCATACCAAATATTTCTTCAAGAATATTCCTTAAAAGTTTCATAGAGGGCTAATCATCTTTATCTGGCTAAGGAAGTCAATGATGCAAAAATCTAATCCTTCAGTAAAATGGTGTTTCTTAGTACTACTTTGTGTCTTAATACATACTGGAGATATTTTGGTAATTAAGACAGATATGGTCATGAATTCATGATTTCTTTACACTTTAACAGGAAATATAGGCAGATATCATTACAATTCATTAAATAATGCAGTGAGTGACAAATATTGCAAAAGAATATAGAATACTGTGGATCCATAGAAGAATCTTATTCAAGCTTGGTGGATTAGGCAACCCCATTCTAAGAATACCATGTTAGAGATGGACCTGAAAAGTAAGAATTCAGAGAAGGTAAGAGGAGAAAATCTGATCAATAGATTTATCAATAGATTCAACAGAATGTCCAAAATACAACTTGAGATGATGTCCAAATTTATTAATATCCAAAAAATTGAAATAAATATATAGCATATTTTATAAGCATTCAAATGGCAAAAAATTCACTTTACATAGTTCTGCAAAAGCAAGGTGGAGAAATTTGAACCCCTCAATAGAATTTAAAATATCTCATTATTTTCAGCTCGAAGTACAAATTTTAGAGACATTATCTTATTTGTGCATAAAAAAGTAGGTACATTCAGCTAAACCATAGCAAATAATGTCAAAGAATTGAGAGACACTAAATGTCTCCAGGACATAGAGATTTAAATACATTTCAGGATATCTAAAAAATATAACTCACTGTAGCCATTTAAATGAATGAACTAGAGGAGTATATATTTAAACTGTTAAGCTGTTAAAACATAAAATTCCTGAAAAATAAAATTTAGATTGATCAACATGGATTCTATTTAAAGCAATTTTTAAAAATATGCAAAGTGAGGTATTTATAGCTATTGCATACACAATGGTAAATAATTAAGAAACATGTAGATGATGATATTTATGGAGCTGATGGTAAACATTATCTTTCCCAAGATAAAATAATTAGATACAGAGGTTGCTTAGGCTCTTCCTTATCACTAACAACACAATGGTTAAAGCAAATCTACAACAAATTTTGGTAACATCTTAGAAACATGATAAAGTGATGTGTTGTACTAGCATCTATATTTAATTCTGTGATTTAAACAGTTGAAAAGAAATGAATACAAGAATTGTTGGTGATATCCAGAGACCCTGTTCTTATATTCCATGAGCATACGGCTAGGAATACACTATCATGACATTCTTTACCCATGATTATTATCGCATACGGGCTGCCTAGGAGACAATGATGGAGAAGTTTTGGATAAATTCCTATAAAAGATCACTGGTGATTTCATAAAGAAGAACATTTTAATTTGGTGTCAAAGAGGACATAAACTGTCTATTCTAATATCTATGGACCACTGATATAAATTTAAAATTTAGTATAATTTAGTGTTTCCTTTAAGCAAATTATTACTTAGCATAATTCTTATGTTGTTTTGATGTGCATGCCAGGAATACTTTAAGTTATTTCACTGTTCTTTGTCCAGAGGATTAATACCATAGTAATACTTCTGAAAAGTAAGGTTTCTGAAAAGATGCATGGAGCAAAAGGAATGTACAAGTGAAAGATTGAAAAGAAAGCTAAATTATGAACCTATTCAGGTGGAATTTCTGGATTTTTAAAATTTCTGCTTTTTTAATAAAAAAAATTTTATTTCATTGTGATATGCGTCTATCCATTCATAAAAAATAACTCTTGCCTTGTTAAAAACATAGACTTTTATATACTAGGACACCAATAAGGATTTATTTATATATACATACACACACACACACACACACACATATATATATATATATATATATATATATATATATATATAAGGTGTGTGTGTATGTATATATATATATATATATATATATATCCCTGAGGGTTCAGAATATTTCATATAATTTTAATTATACTGTATTTAGTCATCAAGACAATTTAGTTAAAGACCCCTAACTAGAAGTACACAAATGTGCATTTGATTTCATTTGAAGTAAAGTTAATATTAATAGTTCTGAGTTTGCAAATATAGTTGATAAATCAGATTTTCTATTTATTATATTTAAAAATAATTCATTAAACTAAAGTTGAATAAAAGTTCAATAAAAGTAATTATTATTTCAGTAAAACCAAATGTATCCTAGAAATATAATGAAACCTTACATTTGATATTTTCAAATGATTTTAAAATTTACAAATATGATTTTAAAATTTACAAATAAAACAAATGCCAACTTATTTTGAAATGTAATTTACGAAGGTTTTGCACAAAAAGTCTTCATTTTGATAACAATTATCTAGATTTATCTGGAGCTGATATGTTGAATCCTCAGTCAACTCATGGCTGATTTCATCTCCTGATTCCTCAGCGTGTAAATAATGGGGTTCAGCAAGGGTGTAATAACAGAATAAAACACAGAAAGAAATTTATCCACTGAAAAGCTACTAAATGACCAAGCATAAATGAAGATACATGGCCCAAAGAACAGAGTGACTACCGTGATGTGAGCGGACAGTGTGGACAGAGCCTTGGAGAGTCCACCCAAGGATTGAGTCGCACAGTCACCAGAATGACAGTGTACGAGATGAACAAGAGCACAAAGCAGATGAAAGACAGAAGTCCACTGTCAGCGATGACCAGCAACTCCAGCACATAGGTCTCAGTGCAGGCGAGCTTTAGCACTAGAGGAAGGTCACAAAATATGTTGTCCACTACACTGGGGCCGCAGAAGGGCAAGGTGATCATAAAAACCATCTGGCTCATGGTATGCACAAAGCCAACCGCCCACGACAGCAGCACGAAGCCTAGGAGCACCCTGCGGTTCATGATGGCTGCGTAGTGCAGAGGTTTGCATATCGCAATGTACCGATGGACAGCCATGATTATGAGTAGAGTCATCTCACTGCCCCCTAAGAAGTGAAGGAAGAACATCTGAGTCATACAGCCCCATAAGGAAATGGTTTTATTCTCCCTCAGAATATCTGTGACCATTTTAGGGGTTGTGATTGTGGAAATACACATATCAAGAAAGGAGAGATTCCCAAGGAGGAAGTACATCGGTGTGGAATGAAGGTATGAGTCAAAGGTTACAGTGACCACAATTAAAACATTTCCTCCCATGATTGCTACATAAGCCAGTAAAAATACGATAAAAAAGCAAACTTCAAGTGGCCAACTGCTTGTGAGTCCTAAGAGAATGAACTCAGATATCGATGAGCTGTTCTTCATATCCATTGTGAGATTTCAGAGTTTAAGTGAAAGCAAAATGTTGAAATGATAATTTAGCTGGTGATAATTATGAAGATATGAACATGTAGAACGTGAATATTTGATTCCTATGGAAAGAAAATTTGCAAACTTATGAAAACACATTTTGGCTAATTATTATGGGTGGTATTGGCAGTATTGCCCAATATTTTCATACAGAAAGACCCATTAGAAATTTAATATTATTAGTTACATCTGGTTGGCAGAAGTAGACTGCGTCTCTGTGCATTTGTATTACTCCTAAGTGAATTGAGTAAGAACAAAGGCACTTAATGTTTCATTTTTAATATACAGTCTTTTCCCTTTCCATAATTCAAATTTAAGAAATATGCACAATCCCTGACATTGTATAGAAAGAGTAAATTAATTTCATGCATTTTGTCCTACTATCTACAGTAGAGTCATTTCTCTTTATCATTATAAAATGTATGCCAATAATTTTACTTCTTCCTGAAACTTCAGACTGGTTATATTTTGTCCTATGTTCTCAATCTTCCCCCACCTTGCAAGTTTTTAAAGAGATCACCTTCCTAGGAAGTTTCTAGATAATAGCATACAGTTTTCTCAGGCTTCACCCACAGCCTTCCTCCATAGAGTACTATTTTTATGCTTCATTTCTGACCAAATTTCTGACCTCTTGTGTCCAGATCTCTTATTCTTCTGGGTCTTCCTGATGAGTTTCTTGCTGGAGCTCTTCTTTCTTGACTCTACATATCTGAATACATAATCTCTGTGCAACTACCAAGCTCCTTACAAGAGGTATTTGTTTCCTTGTCTCCTAAATGTTTCTTCCTTTTTCTTAGTACTGTCAAATATTTTACACCTCTGCTGACTGGTTTTGGACCTTGCTTATCTCACCCTTGCTTCCTTCCTTCCTTCCTTCCTTCCTTGCTTCCTTCCTTCCTTCCTTTCTTCCTTCCTTCTTTTCTTTCTTTCTTTCTTTCTTTCTTTCTTTCTTTCTTTCTTTCTTTCTTTCTTTCTTTCTTTCTTTCTCTCTCGCTCTCTTTCTTTCTCTCTTTCTTTCTTTCTATTTCTGCCTTCCTGACTTCTTCCCATCCATCTATCTTCCCATCCTTCCATTCTTCCACCCTTCTTTCCCTTTTTGAGGCTATATAAAAATGATGTTTTTTAATCATAGTTTTACAGAAACCTTTAAGATATCTTATGCATGAAGTGAGACTACATAAATATAATAATTTTTTTAAAACAATACATTTCATGAGAATATTAATATTTCAAAATTGATCACTCATTTTTAATTGCTTATACAGAGTAAATGGATTTATTTTGGAAGATTTAAATATGTCCATAATACACTTTGATCACTTTCTTACCCCCTCCACCCCTTTCTCCATCCTCCCCATCCCTAGGCTCACTTTTTCTGGAGGGGTTCAATATGTATATTTAGTTCACATGCTGACATTTGTACTTTGCATCTTCTTCCTTGTTGAGCGATGCTGTTGGCTTAATTCTTTTGGTCTCAGCTTTCCTTTTCATTTCTTTTTTTTTTTCTGTACAACTATTAGCACTGCCACAAATACGGGTACAGATACACACACACACGCGTGCGTGCACACATACACACTCACACACACAAATGCATATACTGTTACTACATCCTGGCTCTGGCGTTCCAAAAGAAAATGCAGAAATCTGTTCTGACTTTTAACTTTTTTTTTACTACTTTGCCACATATTTGAAAGTCTTTTTTCACCCAAAAATTAAAATTAAAAAAATAAGACTTGACCAGTAAATGTTTCAGTTCCAGTCCTGGCTTCAACATTTATTGGGAAAACGTCTTTAATTCTTTCAAATACTTGTCTTATTTTTCAGTAAAAAAAATCCATCATTTAATCTAATGAATTGTAATGTGACTTTAAATGGTAACATAAAATTTTTTTTTAAATTTCATCCTATTCATATAGGTAATGTATGTGGGTATAAATGACATTGTGCTCTTTAACATGGAATCAAGTCTCAACTCCAGACTCATTTTACTATGGAAAGCAGACAAAAGAGATTTTGTGAATGAAAATATTTTCTGTATTCAGTAAAATCGATATAACTGCTTTTTCCATTTATAAACAATGATATCCATCATCATTGTTTTTCTCACTTATGATGTAACTGAGACTTCATAGTAATTTTGAAACTTGTTCAAAACTGTAGACTGTCTCAAAATGCTAAAAGAAGAAAATCTGAGGGGGACTCAAGGAATAAATTATATAATGTTGTTTGGAAAATTAACAGTTGGAAATTATATTTGTTGCTTTTTTCTTTTATAGTGTTTGTCATCATATTCATGAAAATATCCAGCTGATTCTACATATAGATTGATTCAAATCCACTATGATAAAATCAGTAAGACAATTTGAAAATTTAGTTAGAGTTTAAGTACTTTTATTATTATGTGTTTTATTTATTCAGACACAGTTGAAAATAGCTTATGGTAAGTAAGAGAAAAGAGGTATTCCTTGTTAAAGCCACAACTAAACTTCAGTTGGACAGTTGAAATTTTTGAATAGCACATATGAAAGTATTAATGTCTTACAAAGGAGTAAAGTAATTTTATAGTATTGGATCAGATAAAGTTTGTTTACTTTCTGATCAAAATTCTTGAAGAATGACAATAATAGCTCTGACTGAGCAAAGCTAGATTTTTAAGTATCTTTCACATGGCTAAATGTTGCAAAGTTACTACACTCTTTCCAATTGTGGTTGCTTGCTCAGAAATTAAAGAGCATGGAATGTTCAGTAGTGTGGGTTTATATTCAGTAACAAATACATTTCCACAACAGCACTTCAGAAAGTAATTTATATATGTGGAAATGTGTAACTCACAAATATTTTCTTGAATAAAAATGAGAGTACATGTGATTTTTTTATTGTATTTCCTTTTTGTGAAAGTGCTAAATGATGAATGGATTAGATACTATATAAGTACCTGGGGATTTAGCTCAGTTGCATAAGCGCCTGCCTGGCAGGCACAAGGTTGTGAGTTTGATTCCCAGTACAAAAGTAAAAAAAAAAAAGATACTGTATAATACTCACTTATGAGAAAGAAAATATTTGTAAAATAAAAAAATGGCATCTGTTCCCCAAATAACTCTTATAAATATTATCCTAATTGAAAGAATACACTTTTTTTTAGTGGCCTCAGTCTGTGCCTCCGTGTAGAGTGAAACTGTCAGTTACTTATAGTTGTTGCAGAAGATAAATGAGGTAATGCATGTGAACATATGTGATGGTGTCCAGAACATAGTAGATGTACACTTAATAGAAAATTAAATAGATTAGTGCAAAGTGCTTTGTTTTCATATGCTGATCAGATGAATAAAATAAGAAAAGACTGTTTTAGAAGTAGGTACAAAAGTGTCAGTGGGTTTAGAAAAGTAGGGAATAGACAGTAGATCCCAAATTATCAAAATGAATACATTATCGTATGTACAACTTTACTGAATAAATGATCATAAGATTTTGATTAAGAAAATCTCTGTAGAGTTAAGGAAGTAAAAGTGCAAATGATCAAAATCAATCATTTTTAAACTTGGCATGCCATAAAATCTTTTCTGAATTAAAATCAGAACTCAATGAAGGAAAGTAAAACTACTGATAATTAATTTTAAAATTTACAGCAATAAGTCAATACTTACTACTTCCTTTATCTGAGATTTTATTAAATTAAACATCACAGATGATAATTTAGTAAAAAAGTATCTTAATCTTACGTTATTGTATTATAAATTGTCTGTTTATATCCTATGCATTGAACGAATATAAATTTGTTAGCTAAAAACTCAAGATAAAACTATAAATTTGACTGTTTGGACCAGAAATATGAGTAATATTTACTCGTCAGTCAGTCTGGTCTTCTGATTTTTATGAAGCAAGAAAAATATATTCATAGGATAGATGAATAAAGTCATCTGTTACTGCTGTTTTCATGATCAGAATAATATGGCTTTAGTTAAGTAACAAGTTTTATGTAAAATGTTACATTTTAATTAAAGCATACACTTTCAATATGTTGTTAGCACTGCTTCTTGAACCTACCAGTTCTAGCTGAGGAATAACCTCTTCAAAGTCATGTAGGCACAGTTAAATGTTGAGTATATATTGCTCATCTTTTTTTATCGCCAGTAAAGTATATGCAACACTAATTATTAATATATGCAATTATAGGTTTGAAATAAAGGAGCAGAAAGCAAGTATATGTAGAAGATGCAGATCAACTCCCAGAGGGAATTATTAAAATAGACATATTGTTTCCCCTAGAGTTCCAAAAAAAGATTTCTCTTATTGTTAAAGTCTATCATATATCCTTTCAACTATAGAAACTATATCATCTATAGAAACTTTCCCTACACAATGTTTGCTCTGGAAAGCCCTAACTCAAGTGGTTTGATTGGTCATGGATCAAACACATTGAATAAAATAAATTTATCCAAAGTACACTCAAAGAAATTATTGTCTTCTAACTTTATTACATAAATAATTTATAATTAATATAATAAAATTCAGTGTTCTTGTAAATTTTAATAAATAATATTTAAGGATATGTATAGACCATTTGTCTCTTAATAATATAAATAAAATCTTTTACCATGCATAGGATTGGAGAGAGAAAAGGGTGGTTGTGCTGGGACTCTCACCATCCTAAATAATCTCAATTGACTCACAGTAATTGATGATTGATAAATTAGAGAAGTTCAGTAATGAATCACTCAAGATATTTAGGTATTCAGTAAGACTTTTATTGTGAAACTTCACCTATTTTCTTCAGAGTTTTGTTGTGAATGTGTGTTGGATTTTGTCAAAAAAGATTTTCTGCATCTATTGAGATAATCATGTGATGTTTTCTCCTTGCTTCTATTTGTGTGATGTATTGTGTTTATTGATTTGTGTATGCTACCTTTTTTTACATGTACAGGATAAAGTCTACTTGGGTATGCTGTGTTACATTTTTTGATGATTTGCTGCATTCTGAATTCCAGTATCTATTTTTTTTAAGAGATTGGCCTGTAGTTTCCCAGTGTTTATTTTAGCAGTTGTTCCGTTTTGGAATCAAAGTAATTCTGTATCCCAGAAATAAGTTTGACAGCACACCTTCTCTTTTAATTTCATTTAAAAAATTGAAAAGTATCAATGTTAGATCTTACTTGAAAAAAACATTTAGTACAAAATTCTTGCAGAATTCAGTGGTTCCATTTTGTTGGTAGGTTTTTTTTTCAAACTACTGCCTCAATTTCTTTGATTGTACTGGGTTTTTAGGGTTTCTGTACATTATTGCTTCAGTATTAATTATTCATGGGTATCTAGCAATCTATACAGGTCTTACAGATTCTCTAATTTATTGGAGTACAAGTTTTCCAAGTAGTTTCAATGTAGGCAGTGTTCTTTGTGGTTTCCTCTTTATCATCTGCATTGATTTTAGTCTCCCCTTTGCTTTTGTTGTTGTTTTTTGTTGTTGTTGTTAGATTGACTAATATTATGTCCATTTTGTTTATTCTTTCAAAGATTCAGCTCTTGAATTTATTGCTTTTTTACATTTTTTTCTTTGTAAAAGGTTTGAATTTGGATTGTTTTTAAGGATCTTAGATTGTTTGTTTGTATTTCTTCAGTTTTTCTGAAGTAGGCCTTTGCAACTGTAAGATCCCCTCTTAGAAGTGCTTTCATTGTATCCCATAGGTTCAGGTATGTTTTACTGGCATTGTCCTTTGATTTTAGGAACTGCATAATTTTTCCTCGAGTTTTCTGTGATCCATTCATTTTCATAAGTGTATTTTTAAATCTTCATATGTTTCCATAATTTGTTTTTTAAATTATTGATTCCTAGTTTAATTGCACCATAATATGCATGAGATTAATTTCAATTATTTCATATTTATTATGGCATGTTTATTTTGAATATAGTTCCATGCATTGCTGAGAAGAATAGGTATTCTATTGTTAGGTTGAACTATGTAGATATCTATTGACTGTATCCACTGGTATGGTTCAATTCTTATATTTCACCCTCGATTCACTATTTTGTTAATCTGTCTCTTTATTACAGTGATGTACTGCAGTTCCTCCCATGAAGTGTTGACGTTAATACATTCCTTTCTGTCTATAATGTTTCTTTTATGAAGATAGGTGAATCAGTATTTGATATATTTATAACTGTTGTCCCTATTCGTTGAAGTGTTCACTTTTCTATATGCTGTGAACTTCTTTATCTCTAATCACGAGTTTTAGCTCAAAATCTACTTTGTCTGAAAATAGGATAGTTATTCTTTCTTGATTTCATACTTCTGTTGCATGGAATACAGTTTTCTTCACTTTTATTTTTATTCTATGAATTTCTTTGTGTTGAAATGTGTCTTTTGTATGGATTATATGGTTTAGTTTTCTTTTTTTTAACCCATCTTTCAAAACTGTGTTTTGCCTGGGGAGATGAGACCATTTGTCTTGGTTACTTTTCACTCCTTGCTGGGACAAAACACCCAACACCCCAAATTAGGGAAGGAAAGGTTTATTTAGCTTACAATTTTTGGAGGTTTCAGTTCATAATCAACTGGCTCCTAGGCAGGGTGGCATGACACAGGGACAACACTTCAAAGCAGCAACAAGCAAAAGTGGCCAGAGACAAAAGGGGCAAGAGCAAGCCTCTTTTTCTCCCTTATGTTGTACACAGGACATGCCCCCCAGGGTAGGTGTAGCACTTACAAATCTCCTTGCTTTCCTTTGCACAGGCTGAGGATATTTACAAAGTAAGAACCCTGGCTCCCTGCTGAGTCTCTCAGTTAAACTTCTGACCTTCTCAAATTGACACAATGAACAGGTAACTGCTTGTGATCTACACCCCACCATGGAGAGCTGCTGAGTTACTTAATTAAGCTTCTAGACTTCTCAAGTTGACACAATGTATAAACCATAACACTGTTTATTTTGAAGGTATTGATTTTGAAGGGGCATTGACATCATTTATACTGGAAGGTAGTGTTTTATTTTTGGTGTTGTATTTTATTTCAGTTATTGATTATTTTTTCCTATTGCATAACTAATTATACTTGTTGATGTTTTTATTCAGATATTTTGGCACTACTATCTGAGTTTTTAAATCTCTATCTAGAACAAATAAGAAATTTTCCATATGTTCTTTTAGTCCCCATTAATTTTTAAGGTGTTCTTTATCAGTTAAAGATCTTATTTCTCCATTTAATTTGAAAAGCAGTTTTATGGAATATATTAGTATGGTCTGAAAGTTCTTTTTTCTCGAGGGGGTACCTCGAACACTTCACTCAAAACTCTTCTCATCTTTAGTTCACTGTAGTACTAACAGGTTGAAATTTATAAATGATATGTTGCTTTTCTCTAACAGCTTTTAATACTTTGACCTTGGGTTTGATTGCTGGAATTGGGAGTATAATGTGTGGTAGAGAAATTTTTTCCAGTCTTGGTTATTAGAGGTTTGTATGCTTTGCTAACCTGTGTGTTGATTTCTTTTACTATGCTCAGGAATATTTGTGCCATACCTCCTGTAAACAGGCTTTTTATTCCATTTACACTGTCTTCTAATTTGTTTTTCTAACCCCATTCAATCTTAGGTTAGTATCCTTTGCATCATCTAACACCTGTAGGACACATTCTGACACTTTCACTTCCTCTCCATTCACTTCTGTTAACCATACTTTTAAAGCATGTTTTTAGTTTCCTGGATTTCTGTTTGGTACCTTTTCATTAACCTTAATTTTCTGCTGACTGGTCATTTGTGCTTTGAATCATTTTGATTAGCTCTATTTTTTTTTTACTTTTATATATTCTTTAAGTTTACTGACCATTTTGTTTTTCATGTTTTCATCAATAATTCACATATGACTCTTAAATCACAATTTTCACTGACACATTCAATCATATTTTTATTTACATATCCTTAATTAGCTACCTAGTTTACTTTAGCATATTTTCTATTTTAAATTTCATGAAAGCAAACTATTTTTGGTTGCAATTTAAGGAAAATATCTCCAGTCTCTCTCTAGACTGTATCTCTAGTCTAAAATTACCTCTATTTTTAATTATGAAAATCATGCTTGAATAAACCCAATTGTATATGTTATTGCCACTGAGCAACTTTCCCCTTTTCATAAGCAATAGTACCACAGTCTACTTCATTTGGAATACCAATAGAAGAATAGATATCTGGCAAACAGATTCTAAGATTTTAGGCAATTTAGAGAGTTGTTGAGAGTGTAGAATTATTTGTGACTTAAATTTTATTTTTATTTAATTGCAAATCACATATATCGAAAATGATAATTAGTGTATTGAAAAATTTTAAAAGTTAAAAAATAAACCAGAAAGCCATGTTGATAAAAATGAGAGGTAGCAGGTGAGAGTGGGTTTCAAATCCAGTGCTTCACTGGTAAGTTTGCTAGCTGACATTGTTAGCTGACATACTGGCAACAATACACACTAAAGGAATAGTTAGGAGGTTGTTCATTAATGTTTGTTTTTCCTGTGCTGCTTGCTATATTATCTCAGCCTCTATTCAAAACAATAAGTTAATTTAAATCTTACAGTAAGATTTAAATTAACTTATTGCTTTCAAATATTACAGATATTCCCTTATGTTTACAATTTCAGTTCCTAAACACAAATAATATTTTATACTTAACTATGCTTCTTTATTCTGCAATTATTTACTGGTTTTGTTTAGTCCAACCTGACGAGCTTTAAGAAAAAGCCACTCTATAGTAACTTCTGTTGCTATCATTTCAGAAAGTTCAGTTATGGAATTTCCAGTATCTTCCATTTCAATATCTCCTGAGTTTGTTTTTGGTGGGCTGGAGGACTAAGACTACATCTTGCTCTTTTGTTTTGTCATTTTCCTCTGGAACCTGTGTGGCTGGCCAGGCACCTTCCTGATGGATTGCACTGGAGTTCTGTGCTGGGCAGAGCTTCAATCCTCCAATATCCCCATGGCTAGCCAGGGCACACCCCCAAACTATGGCACTGGAGCCTTGTGCTCTGTGACCTGTAAGGCTGGCTGGGCATTCCCCTGATGGATTGCACTGAGTTGTACTGGGATACTGTGTTGGGCAGAGCTTGGATCCTCCATGCAGCTAGCAGGGATGCACTCCCAGAGTGTGTCACCAGAGCCTTGTGCCAGGCTGGGTGGAGTTCAGAACCTCTGGGACCTGGGTGGCTAGCAGGGATGCACCTCTGGAGTGTGGCATTGCCAGGGACTGGTGCCTGGCTGCAAGGTGTTCAGAGCCTCTGGACCTTGCAGCTAGCCTCGACGCACCTCTGGAGTATGGTGCCAGGGCATTCTCCTGGCTGGGTGGAGTTCAGAAACTCTGGGACCCATGTGACTAGCTGGAACACACCCCTGAAATATGGTGCTGGGGTCATGTGCTCTGATGAGTGGAGCTCAAATTCTCCAGGACCCATTGGCTAGGCTGGTCACTCTGATGGGCAGCTCTAGGGCTCTTGACTGGGCAGGGCTCTATACCTCTGTGGTCTGTTAGGCTTGACAGGCATTACCCTGATGAATTGTGCTGGTACACTGGGTTGGGCAGAGCTCAGATCCTCC
Source organism: Dasyprocta punctata (assembly GCA_004363535.1). NCBI lineage: Eukaryota > Metazoa > Chordata > Mammalia > Rodentia > Dasyproctidae > Dasyprocta > Dasyprocta punctata. Next base: position 66,766 of record RJWM01005654.1, read on the forward strand.
ATACAGCTAGTGGGGATGCATCCCCTGAGTGTGGCTCTGGGGCCTTGTGCCTGGCTGACTGGAGTTCAGAACCTCTGGATCGAGAAAAAATTGATTATTAAAATTATTTCATTCCACTATGTTCTTTTGAAAGTCTTAATGCTTAGGAAAATAAAGACAAAATAAAACACTATCTTTATGGATATTCACATTACTGATTTTACTCATTTTATTTTACTTATTTTCTATTTTTTTTTCTTTGCCCTCATGGTCTCTCCTTCTCTTTTTTCTCTCAGTCCCCCTCCTCTCTTTGCCTCCAATGCACAGTTTGGCTGTGCATTGATGTATGAACTGTAGTATAAATAATTTAGTAACATGGAAAAACCTGTCACCATTCATGGTGTTTGGAGTTCTGTAAAGAGATCATGGAAAAGGTAGTGGATGTGCAAATATATTAACTTAGTAACTTGAGAAGAGTGTTCTAAAATTACCCTGTAAATACTTCCTGGCTTGATCATTTGTTCTTCTTCAGCCCTTTGCAGATTGATCTCAAGAAATTAAAGTTATACACCCTGGAAAGGGAAAAAGAGCTAGGAAGTAAACCCAATACACTATATAAATGATAACTATATGGCAGAATTCTTATAAATAATATTGACTAAGAAGTTTGACAGCATGTTACATCAAGGGAGCAAATGTCTATCTATCAATCTATAGATAGATAGATAGGTAGTTTACCTGGAATGTTCATAACAAAATTTACAAATGTATTCCTACTTTTTGAACTGCACAGTCTTCTGTCCTCCAAATATCTGTTGTGATGCTAAAGCCATAAAAAATTGTTACATGCACATGAAATTGTTATATTCTGGATTTTCTGGGAGAATTTTGTTCTAGATTATATGATGAATTTTGTTTTAAGTTTGCAAAGTACTATTATCTCTATGAGCATGTTATAACAAAAGAATGAGAGTAAATATAATGTCCAACAAAAAGATTTGTAGAGGATGAAAACAGAATCTTGAAGTGTTAGCTAATCTTACCTTTTTAGCAGTTCCAGAACTATTCCATAGTAAAGTATTATCTTGTAGTAATTCTGCTTCTGAAAATTTCCTTTCTTATATCCTCTATGAGACAGTTGTTATTTCCTTGAACAGACCTTCCTTCAAAGAATATGTTCAACTTGCCATATAAAAAATTCGCACTCCATATTACATTTGTATAAATCATAACATAGGAATAAATTCTATTCTGTATTAAATAAAGCAGATTTAGAGTAATTGAATTCTGGAAACATCTCTTTTAAAAATTTTCATTAATTTTTTATTCATACTGGTTCAGCAACAGATAATAATGAAATGCCATTTATTGATGTAACACCAAGTATACCATTTCTCTCTCTAATTTCTAGAAGGAGATATTCTATTCTCAAAATTCAATTAATTGGTCCATTAAATTTTTGGTGACGCCTCATTTAAATAAAAATATTAGGCACCCAGTTCTGTGTATTTCTGAATGTATCTGTTGCTATTGCTATAAATGAAATTGGAAGTTACCCTTCTGAAGATTACGGTGAGGTACTGGATAAACAAAGCAGCATATATCTAGAAGAAATTAGGCTAGCACATTTTATTGTGCCATAGAAATTTAGGTTTATGTAAAAGGAAAGAATATATCATCAACATAACAGAGTTTCATCAGAATATATAATAAGTATATATATTTATAATCAACAAAGTAAAGTACAATGGCATTGTTACAGTTTTATTTTTTGTATTGTATTTTCTTAGATTCTACTGATCTGAACATACAGAAATCACTGAATATACCTTAGGTGATGTTGAAACTCCCTACAACTTTCCTCAGGGCTGCCTTTATTTCCTTATTACGGAGGCTGTAGATGAGGGGATTGAAGAGGGGAGTCACCATAGCATAGAACAAAGTTGCAACTTTCTGTATCCCAGCAGAGTGTCCGAGTCCTGGGCTCACATACATGACCATCAGAGAACCATAAAACAGTGATACCACAGTGAAATGGGAGCCACAGGTGGAGAAGGCTTTATGTCTCCCAGTGGCTGAAGGCATATGCAATACAGCTATTAGAACAAGAATATAGGAACAAAGAATAAAAGAGAAGTTGCCAAAGATAACTAAGGAGCTTAGAGTGTAGCAAAGCAATTGAGTCCTTGGGGCAGAGGAACAAGCTAATGCAAAGAGTGGCCCTGGATCACATACAATATGGTCAATAACATGAGGACCACAGAAGGGCATCTGAGCCATGAGAACAATGGGGACTAAGAACCAGAGAAATCCACAAACCCAGCAGATAATGACCAGTTTGATACAAGAATATCCTGTCATGATATTAGAGTAGTGCAAGGGACGGCAGATAGCCAGGTACCGATCCAAAGCCATGACGCTTAAAAGGAAGCATTCAGCTGTACCCAAAGAGAAAAAGAAATAGAATTGGAGGAAGCACCCAGGAAAGGAGATGGTTTTTCTGTCTGAGAGGAAGTTAACCAACATTTTGGGGACTGTAGAGGAGACATACCAGATCTCTAGAAAGGAGAAATTCCCCAGGAACATATACATGGGGGTGTGGAGTCGCTGGTCATTCAAGAGGGCACAAACTATGGCTCCATTCCCTGTTATGGTGAAACTATATGTTGTAGTGAAGAATGAGAAGAGGAGGACCTGAATTTTCCACTCACAAGAGAAACCTTGGAGAATAAATTCTTTCACAAAAGCAAAGCTTAAATTTGCCTCAGACTCATTCATTGGGTCAGTAATCTGCAAAGTCAAGAGACAGATGATTACCAGCTAAAACTAATTTAAAATAAGTTCTTTTTTAAGAATGAAAACAATGAACATGAGGTGATTTTTTTTCACAATAGTTATCAGTTAGGAAGATAACATACTTCATTTTTTTTCTTGCTATATACTTTAAATTTTAAGGATAGCAAACAACTTTCTACATCAGAAAACAAAACAAACAAACAAATCAACAAAAAAATAGGCAAGCAAAATGTACCTGCATCTAAGTTTTTCCATAATATACAACCCTGACAGAGTTATCTAAAGTTAATTTCATTTTGTAAGCTTTGGAGCAGGGACAATCCATGATAATTTCTGGCAAAACTTTACATAAAGCTAGCACTTAACTAATGTATTAATTTCTACCTCCAAACCCCAATTATAATGCAATAAACTAGGTAAAGAAAGTTTCATTTGATTATTTCTTAATTCAATATATTTCCATTATAAAACATACAAAGGAAACAGGCATACTTCACAGTACATTGATAGTAATCACTTTAAAATCATTATTTTTGAATTTCTATCGAATATCTATTTCCTGCTTGAATATCATACAGTGTAATTATGTAATGCTACCTACCAACACTGACTTTTGATATGGTAATGTTGCGATTTCTTTAGTCAGCAAGAAGCTATCATAGTTTTTCTACATGTGTCAAATTTCTAAGTGATCTGTTTTATAACCATCATGCTGTCTCTAGTTAGAGCATGACTTTTGTTGCTCCATATAAAATAAGAATGCACTTGTTTCATCTTCTGTTCTTTTGAGACTTGGCCTCTACATCATTGTGAAAGTACTTATTCAAATCAATAGATCTTTAGATAGTTAATTCTCTGAGGAACCATTAGAGTAGGGACAGCTTCTCTGAGGCATCATTACTTATAAAGAGTTAGCTTATTTGAAATATGGATTCCGAAAACCTTCCAGAAGACATGGTCTGAGGAAAAATAAGACACAAAATGTTGCCAAATTTCATAACATGAAGATGAGTGCCATTTCAAATGTCTCTGTCTCCATTTGCCTCTGATTGAGAGAGGAATATATTTCTTCCCAACTAATATGAGAAAAGCACTTATTTTTACAGATTAATGACCTGCCCAGTTCTACCATATGACCTTAGAGATCAACACCTATGTGGGAAGGAATGCTCATAATAAGTAATGTAAAGTAGTGAGGATATCAGAATATGTATGAGCTAGGAGCACTAGCTTCTGTAAAAGCCTAATTAAAATAACCAAAATCATTTTTATACTGAGTGACTAAGGAGGAAAAATATTCAGCTGATTATTACCTCCTAGTCATTTTATTTTATCCCTTAGTAATTCCTAAAATATAGTTTAGACCTCATCTTTGCTGGATCAAAAACTCTTTTCTTATGATGTTTATTGGTACAATTTAGATATGCACATGGATCACATTCATCATAGGGAACTTGTACCTGTACATGATATATCTTAGCTCCTCTTTCTTTCCTTTTTATGTCCCCTCCCTTCAATACCTCTTCCCCTCCTTATCTACAAAGCTTTATTTCAATTTTATCCTTTTTTTCCCATTTTTATTTTTTCCCTTCCTACCCGTTTCCCTTTTCTTTTGAACAATTACTTCCTGTTTCACAATATCTGTCATGCATTTTGATTCTTATTTATACTTTCAGCTTTTTACGCCAGAGAGACAACGTGATGTTTACACAAGCGTCCAGTTTATTTCACTGAAGAGTATAGTCTCAAGGTCTAAATTGTTAATGGTTTCATTTTTCATATTTGACATCAAATGACTTTTTCTTATCTTTCTTATAAGGTCATGTCTCATGATAATTTTGATTTTTATTCTTTCGATACTTATTGGTGTTGAGCATCTTTTCTCATATTTCTTCATAACGTGTATATCTTTGCTTGAGATGTGTCAATTTAGATTCTTTTTATATTTTAAAATTAGGTTATAGTAAAACTTTGGCTTGCAAGTAACTTGTTCTGCAAATGTTCCACAGATCTCACAAATATTTCTAATACATTTTAACTTGATAAATGATTAACGTCCTGCAATATGAATAGTAAATGATGCCAAACATCACATGATCGTGACGTGACTGAACCAATGATTCCCCCTGCTCACTGTGGAATTATGGATGATCATCTTCCAAGAGTAAGAGGATATGGCGGGGATATCACCTGCAGAGGAGGAGAAGAAGAGGGCAGAGGAATACCTCACTTTAAATGAGATTAGGGAGATGCGTAAAATGTGGGAAACAGTGCAAAATTTTGTAGAAAAGCACTACCTGAATCAGGTTGTAGCAGTGGGAGTGATGAATCTGTTTAACTACAATGTAATGTCACATTTACTACAAATCCTCAAAAGGAGACAAAAGCAAGCATCATTGAATAGTTTCTTTGTTAAAACTATAAGAAAAGAAAATGTCTGTTGAATAGATAGCAGTGATTCCATTAGTGATAATGAAAGTTGTCCTACATAATAACCCTTCTCCCTGTTGTCTCCCTTCTACCACCAATGAAAGTTTTCAAGAGTAAATGAAGGTTAGTGTGTTTATTTTACTCTATATTTTATATATTACTCATTATTTTGTAGCATATTAAAATACTATCATCATTTTTCTATGAATGCTTTTTGGTTGTGGAATGAATCATCTGGTTTTCCATTGTTTCTTAAGGAAAATTAATTTAGATATATAAATGCTTTGGAGTACAAGCATGTTTCCAGAACAAATTATGCTCCCAAACCAAGGTTTTACTGTTTTTGATTTTTCCCCTTGAGTTGTTTGAATTCCTCAAAACTGGAAATTAAGACTCTGTCTGATACACAGATTGGAAAAAATTTCTTCTATTCCATATGTTGCTTTTTAAAATTTTTGTTTTCCCCTTGCTATGAGGAAGCTTTTTAGCTTGATTTGAAGTAAGACAAGTGTGTATCTCCTGTGCTGGAACCCAGAAAAATGAGGAAGCTCAATGTCTTCTTCCATCTCACTTGTTTTACTATGGAGACTACTGGTCCAGATGAACTTGCAGGCTGTGATGCTCTCTTGCTTTGGGGAAATGATGGTATGGTAAGAGAGAACCATCCCTTCTTCCCTGGAAACATAATTCTTCTCACTTCTGCTGTGAAGGAGGTGTCTCAACCTTGCTTCTGAATTTTAGGATATTCAAAAGGTATTCTTCTCTATAAATAATTGCTAATTGGGTTTCTGGTTGTGGAGTGGAGTCAAGGAGCTTCTACTCTGCCATCTTGTTGCTCTCACTCCTGTCTTTAACTTTTATACAAAAATTAAAAAGGATTTACTCACCACCATTACAGTGTTACAGTATTATGATTGTGATAATAACTTTACAGTTAGTGTTTTTACCATGTGTGTTTTCATGAGTGGCTTTTCAAGTTGAAAAATTTCCTTTACCATTTCTTATATAATACATGTGAGTAGTGAGAACAATCCCAAAACTTTTGTTTTCTTTAATTCTTCTTTATTTGTGAAGGGTAATTTTTTAGGAATTTCATTGTTATGTGACAGTTTTCTTTTACTTTTAGCACTATATCCTTACACTTCTAACTGACCTACAAGCTTTCTTCTGAGAAAACCTCTGTTAGTCTTCTTACAATAGTTAACTTGCATGTGAAAATATACTTTTGTCTTGCTTATTTCAAAACCTTCTTTTTGTGACTGAGATTGTAATTCTCAGTGTGCATTTCTCTGAGTTCATCTGACTCGATGTTCTCTGGGCTTTTGGGATCCAGGTGCCCATTTGCTTCACCAGTTTGTGAAAGTTTTAAGCTGCCTTGTAATAAACTTTCTAGTCATTTGACTCTCACTTCTCTTACTGAAACTCTCCTAAAATTTGTGTTAGTCCATTTGTTTATGTCTCATAAGTCCTTTAAACACTTCTGCATTTTTTCATATTTTTATACTACTGATGTTAAGATGTCACACTATCTTAATTCCTGTATATTTTTAGTTCTTCTTGAGAACCATTAAAGTCTGTCTTCTAATTTTATTTTAGCTTTCAAAATCATACCTGTTCTAAGAATTCAAAATTACTTAAAATTTTTACTATCCATGTATCAAATTTTAATAGAAGCTATCAGATGCTTGATTTGGCTTAGAGATAATTTATACAATGATAAATGTCTTAATTATGCATCTTCTCATCAATCATTTATCTATCTAGCTCCACATTTATGTCCCTTTAAAATCATGTTAGCACTTTATTCTATTTCTTAGATTTCAGTATTTAGTCTTGCATATTTATTAGATGCATTCATGTAATTTTTATGCAGTAAACTTAAATTGATAAAATTCATTGAGTCCATGAGTGGCAGGCATTGCTTTCAATTGCTTGAAACTGGCTCTAAGACATTTTGAAGATACTATATTACTCTTTTTGGATTTGCCTCACTTTGTAGCAAGTTAAAACAAATATACTACATTGATGTGGTGTGTCATACAAGGAATATGGAAGTGAACCAAATATTTTTTAGGAAAGCAGTTATTTAAATTTCCCTCAAGAATCAAGATTAAGACATATAATTTTATCTAGATCTCTACTTCTGTGACACTAGCATTCTTATGATTGCCATCTTATACAGAAAGTATAATATTTACTGAGTTAATTTGTGGCTCAGGCATATTTTTCAATGACTTTATTGAAATTATAATTTATTCATGATAATTAATGGTAGTATAAATTTATAGATTCTATTAATTATTCATAGTGATGAAAATCATCACTAAAAATATTAATGAATTCTTGTACAGTTGTTTCACACATCAGTATAACCTGAATGAAAAAGGGGAAAATGCTGAATCATTTCATATGTCTACTTTGCTGCACACTTCAAATTATTCTTGTTAGAGACGTCATAATGCCTTTACTGGGAATTTAAAGTAATTTACTGTTAATTTTTATGCATGTGTTATGGGTGTAATACAAAAACATGAAACTATATATCATACATAATTTATTCAATGAATCTTACCATAGTTTATATGAAAGTTGCATTAATTACATAGTGCAAAACCAAGAAGTTCCATGTGACTCTAATATGTTGGAATAGTAATTTTCTCATGACCATTTCATTTTCTGATTTCTCAGTGTGTAAATAATAGGATGCAATAAGAGTGTGATAACAGTGTAAAATACAGCATGGGTCTTACTACTTGCAAAACTACTGAATGGCCAGGCATAAATAAAGATACAGGGTTCAAAGAACAGAGTGACAACAATGATGTGAGCAGACAATGTTGAGAGAGCCTTGCAGAGCCCTCCCGACGATCTTTGTTGGGCAGTGATTAGAATGACAGTGTAAGAAATAAGTAACATGATGAAAGAGATAAAAGAAAGTAACCCACTGTCTGCAGTGACAAATAACTCCAGGGTATATGTTTCAACACAAGCCAACCTGATCACTAGTGGAAGGTCACAAAATATGCTGTCTATGACATTGTAGCTACAGAAAGGCAAGTCCACTGTTAATACCATCTGGCTCATTGTATGTATCAAACCAATTGTCCATGAAGTATCACAAACCCACTGAGCAGCCTGTGGCTCATGATGGTCCTATAGTGTAGGGGCTTACATATAGCTATGTATCTGTCAAAGGCCATGACTATCAAAAGTGTCATCTCGGCACCCCCAAAGAAGTGCATGAAAACATTTGGGTCATGGAATCCCATGTGGAGATGATTTTGTGTTCAGAGAGCAAGTCTATGATCATCTTGGGTGTTGTGGCAGTGGAGAGACACATGTCCAAAAAGGAGAGGTTTCCAAGGAGAAAGTACATGGGAGAATGTAGGGTAGAAATAAATGTTACTGTGACCATAACAAAAATGTTTCCTGTCACAGTAGCATCATAGATCAAGGAAAATGTCACAAAGAAGAAAATTTGAAGTTCCCATTGTCCAGAAAATCCTGACAGAATAAACTCAGTCACAACAGATCCATTTTTAGGGTTCATTTTCTCAACTGAGAAGGGGTCCAGTAGTTCCTTATACACAGCAACTAAACAAAAAAAAAAAGTCACAGTTACTACCAATATAGTACTATTCATTTGTATTGGTAGTGATAATTGTTGATCATGTGAGAGCATTTCACTATAAGTATATCAACATTATATTTTAATTGGTGTAGAAATCAGTGTTTATAATTTGAGATTATTTTATTACCTAACTTTAAACAATAATCATATATTTATGCAGCAATAAAAAGTATTGAAAGAGTAGAAATTCCATTTTCTATGACTTTCCCTAAGAAATGAGACTTTCATTAATTAATCTTGGATTTGTCACTACTTTGCTGTTACAGAAAGATGAGATACAAATTTCCTACAATTTATCTTGCTTTCTCTTATTATAATTTTCTGTACATGTCTCTTTTTGAGGTTGTTATCTTAATATATAAAAAATAGATAAATCAAGGGAAATTATATTATTCAAGATCTTTGAAATAATTTGCCAAGGTCACTTGATAGCTGTCAGACAAATAAGTACAAAACTACAAATTAGAACCTAATTTACACATAGTAGAATAAAATTTAATTCATTAAAAGATAATTTCCTTTTCAGTGTATTTTGCACAGTTTACTAAGAATTTCAAGAAAACGGACTAGCCTCATATCATTTTAAGCTTGTCTTTCAAATATTTGTGTCACCATTGTTCTCTTTAAGGAGCTTGTGTGGCAGGTTTGTGCTTACCTACAAAATTACGTAGAAGTACATAGTAACATAATTTAGTCATATGGATACATTCTCTTCTTGTAATTTATCATATGAAATCACCTTTACTGAATGTTTTAAAGATTGCTCATAGTATTCAGAGTAACCAAACATGATTGTTAGTGATTGAAATGTGCTAGGCTCTGTTTTAAAAGTTCCACATACATTAAAGAACTCATAAAAACACTATGACATTAGTAGAATTATGTCTTTCCTGATGCATATGAGGAATTTATGGTATGGAAATACTTAGAGGGCTCTTAATGATTATACAGCTAACAAGACACAAAGCTGGATCCTATCAACTTGACATTAGAATATGGGTTTATAATAACATACCTGGTTGTCTCTGAAACTGAAGGGGTACATATTGAAATACAAAGCATTAAATATTCATTAAACATGAGGGAATAGGAAATTCTTCTGGAATATGATGCAACAAGTATGCTTAGATCCCTTCATGTTGCAGTTCAGTGCAGTTTATTTTTGTATATACAATGAATCAACATCCTTTAGAGAGATATCAATCTAGAGAGACATACTTATCAAATAAAAAATATGAAATAAGTCATACAAAATATGTTTGATATAGTATACCGTGTGCACAAAATATTATAAGAATTTTAATGGAATGGAGATTAATACTAAGGATCATTTTCATATAAAATTTCAGTCTTTGATATTATCTTCAAAACATGCAAAATATAAAAGCAACTTCATTGTTGGTAAAGAAAGATGGAATGCAGAGAATGTGTGAGAATTTGTGAAAAGAAAAGATCAATGAATGGGTAATGAGTATTTAGAAAAAGGCTGAAGTAAGATATTAAGATCAATAGAAACTTCCTCTTCCCTTCTTTCCAGTGACTTGGAATTCTTTTTGCTTTCGTATCTATTCAGTTTCCTAAAAAATCCTGAATTAGTTACAAAAAGTTTCTCAATAATTTTCCTATCCTTTATATTTTTAGTAAGTGTATAATGCTTACAAATTAGAAGGAAAAATAAAAAGATGAAATGGTTGGGCCCTGAACAGGGTTCTATGTCCCTGGAGAAGTGAGCAGAGATGACCATGCTCCATGCCTGCTGTGTGGGTTTATATGACAGGCTCATAATGTGGGTGAGCAAAAATTACTCTTTTGAAACTTGCATGATGATAATTTCAATACTGAGATGTAATAGCGAAAGGACAGGAGTTGACAAGTCATAGATAGAATGACAACTCCAGCTGTAATTTGTAGATAAGTTTTTGGAGGGATTTCACACAAAATTTCATGCTCTATGTATGACGGCATAACAGCTTGAATAATAAATCACTATAGCAAAGCATAAATGGATTAAATAGGCTTTATTTTGAACTTTTATTTCAGAGAAAAATCTTACATTCATCTATCTTGATGCTTTCATAGCTCTTTTTCTCTCCCTTTGCAGAGCATGTTTTCTGAAAGAATTTCATTAGGGCTACATGTGATATGCTTGTTCTTCTATTATGAGCAAACAAGACAATAGGAATGAAATATAAATAATATAGTTTTGATAGAAATTCTATTAGTAAGGAAAATTTTCTTCCCCTTGAATAATGAATTACACATTTTATTATAATTCTTCTACTCAACAATTTATCATGTCCTCTAGAGAAATTAGAAGGGAAACTATCATTTATTTTCAAATAGTATATAGAAATGAGAAATCAAACCCAAAATAGTCAAGAGATGCAATGAGTGTGAGTGTTGGCTGAAATGGTGTCAGTCAAAGCTTCCAGCTGAGCATGGATTTGAGCATGAAGCAAGCATGTGTTGAATCAGAGTCATTCAAGCAAGTCCAAATTGCAAGCTCGAGAATTTTCTATATGAAGTCCTATTAAGAAAGGAATTAACCAAGACTTATTGTCTTGAAAGCTGGGTGTGAACATTTCTACTCTCATGTATAAGTACACAATACATATTACTGAATACAAATAATGGGAAAATAATGAGTAAATATTGGCTTATTTTATTAGCCAATTGAAGAAAGCAAACAAAATCTACATGTTGATTTTGCTTTGCAAAATTTTGCATACTTAAATTGAAACAGTTTAATCTCAAAACATTTTTCTTAGTAGAAGTCTGAAGCAAAAGACTACTTGTCTAATTCTGTTTATAGGAAAGTTAGTCATGATGGGCATAGATTTGTGTGATGATAAAAATGATTTGAAATGATTGTGGTGGTGCACTTCATGTAAATACAGCTACAATCACTAAAATTTGTGCCCAAAATGGATGATTTCATAATATATGAATTATACTTAATAAATTTTGAAACTTTATCTTCTACATTTGTCATAAGTTAAAATTATCTTTAGTAAACTAATTCAATACTTTATGGTTTTTTGTACTATCTAACTGCATCCTGGAACTCAAATATTTTTCTCTCAGAGACAGTCAGAATCAGGGTAGTCAGTAATTTCTCAACATCTGTAATTTCTTAATGTTCTGTCCTTAGCCAGGTGTGCTGTAATCTCTGCATTTGAGAGGGTAGGCAGGAGCCAGCCTGGGCTACAGGTGAGTTCAAGACCAGCCTGAACTGCATAGTAAATCCCTATGTCAAGGAAACAAAGGAAAATTTAAAAGAAAATCTTCTTAAATCGTGTCCTTGAAATCATATTCTTGACTGTTTCATGGATTTGGAAGCTTATCATTCTTTTTGTACTAGGTTTCTAAATTATTTATATTTTCTTCATTCCTTTGAACATGAACACCTTCTAAAGAATTGCCCTTTTTTATCGTAAGCTCTCATGTGCACTTATGGCCTGATAATAAATTCCATGCAAATATATGCTAAACACTTAGTTTTGGTCATCAATTCTCTCTCCCTCCAACTTCTTTCCTTGCTGTTAATGGATTTTTATTTACATTTTCTGTTAACCCCTTAAACTTGATGAAAAGAAAAATGCTCCCAATTTGCAAAATCTTATGAGCTACCAGCTTCTGTATTAACTTCAATATTGGTGTGAGTTTTCTGGATGATCTGGATTAATCTTTCTTAACTGCATTTACTTACAATCAAATGACAAATTTTATTTTGCAATATGATTTTGAGAACATATTTTCATTTATTTTTACTGAAATTGCTGATTCTAGTTCACTGATAAATATGGTTATGTGACACTGTAATCAGAGGATTTGGTACCACAAAAGCTAAAAAGTTCGGTTTGTATTGTAGCCAACAACAAATGAATTAAAAATATCATTCTCAAATGTATTAAACTTGTATTGAATTAACTTTTCACTCACCTTTTCTAAAGGCACAAAGAAGGACCACCATATTCAAAGGATTATTCAAAATGGAATATATGATTTTGATACACTGCAGTACTCTGTGTATAATTCTACATACTATTTTCTGCCTCTTTTAAAAGATGTAAACCACTTGCCAAAGGGTGAGTACAGATTTGTTGGAGCACTGGGATTTCAAACTTCTCTGGGAGTAGTTAAAACATGGAGCCTGCTGCCCTAGTAGGACTAGGAGGGATGTTTATTCTAATTTTTGGATCTTTATTGAACCATAGGGCTGTCTGGTTGGAGTCTTGTTTGCAATACTTTGAAAGTGTAAACTGATTGTGGAATAGACTGCTTTGATACAATAGAGTTTCTCTTTCTTCATATTCCACCAAAGCTAACTTACAAGCTTTCTTCTACTGCTTTGTGGGTAATTTTTTTAAAAAGTAATCTTTATTAATTTTTACTGTCAAATTCTTCACTATAAACAAATTTATGTGTATATGTAATAAATTTACTCTTGAACATATGCAAAACACAAGATATTCAGGAAGCGGGTGTTTCAAAATATAAATTATGATAGTTTAAAAATTCATAATAAAATGCCACAAATAACAGCATTATTTAACATATGAGCAATCTTTTTTTATTTAGGTATCTTGCTTTGAGAAATATATTAAGAGAATATCTATATAGTATATTCTAGTTTCTTACTCATTATTCATTTTATTATAAAACATTATACAGCATTTGTTCCACAGGATGTTTCTTTTGCACAATCATTCTGATGATTTTCTTATACAGTGTAGCACAATCTTTATTTGAAAAACTTGCCAGCAAGTTATATGATAAATAAACTCAAATTGGTTAATATTTGTCACCTTTCTGTAAGTTCTTATCTAATTTCAACAAATTCATCACATAATTAATGAAGATTTTTCTCATACCTGCTGTTTTTATTGGAAGAATAATTGCAGATGATGAAATCTTTTGTAGACAACATTAAAATCATCCATACATTTGTGCAGTTTGAGAGTGTTTGCTGAAAAGGAAATATATTTATTGCCATGCTGCCCATTTTAGCCATTTGTAGATTGGCAGAAAACAAAGGTATTCCCTAAGTGGAACAAGGCTTTTGTCCTTTTGATATTTGGAAAGAAACATTCATATCACTTTTTATTACACTTAGTGAAAAATATAAAAGTTTCTATTATCAAATGACCAATAGTACAAAGAAAACTATAGTGTTTTATTTTTACGCTGTTACTTTTCAAATGTTTTGCTAAACACAATGAAGTCATATTGGGGAAGGAAAGTAGGGTGTGGCAAAACTGGCTGGAGAAGTAAGTGTGACCTGTTAATTACAAGATCCCAGACACATGCACAAAACAGTTCCCCAAGCCCTGAACATGGACTTCAGGAGAGAACTGGAGCAGGTATTCAATAGTGCAGACTAAACCTGATCTCCATTACTCTTCACTTTTATTTTCTCAAATAAACTTATCCACTGCTTTTTGCTTTGTTCAATTCTTTGTTTGAGAAGAGAAGAACTTGAAATCTAATACACAAGGAAAGGCAAGTAACACAGAACCCAGTAACATTTAGTTTGTGAGCCATTTTTAAGGGCAAACTACCCAGCAACAATATTGTTATAGACAGCTAAGTCAGAAATATTATAGGCAATCAGACAGGGATGGGTCCTCAAAGGAGCCAGTGTAGAAGACATGTCTTATGATCTTGGAAGAGACAGACACCTCCCTCTATGGGTCACATCTCAAAACAAAACAAATGTAGGCAGACCCTAAGTATAAACATCAGGGACTGATATTCTAAATAGTTATGGATCACCTTGAGGAAGCCAGGAGCCACCACCCCAATCCTTACAGGGAGAGTCACTGCTCTTTAAGCATGCCCACTTGCTACCAACTCGCTTCCCCATTTGTCCCTGATTTGGTATTTTACCTGAACAATTAAGCTTATTGGTTGACTACAGTTCTGTCCCACCTCATGCCCATCTGCCTTGCAAGTTTTCATTTTTCCCCATCTTAGACCCATCTCACCTTGTGATTTTACTCTATAAAAGTCCTTAGAAAAGACAGAGTCTTTGGCAGACCACTTGGGACCCCTTCTGTCTCTCTCTTAGACAGAAGCTTTCTTTCTCTCAATATATATATTCTGCTCTTAAATTCCATTGTTCTTAAAATTCATTCTTTGATTTTAGAGAACACAAACTCATATCAGGCATCTAGTAAGTTGGGAGTTTTATTCCCCTATATCGGATTTGCTGTACAAAAATCCCTAGAAAGATGGAGTCCTCCTCAACACACTCGGGAGTTTTTCAGTCTCTTTCTTGGATAGAAACTTTCTTTCTCTCAATAAATGTATTCTCTCTTAACCTCCATTGTCCCTAAAATTCATTCTTCAATTTTAGAGAACACAAACTTGTACCAGACATCTAGTAATTTGGGTTTCTTTGCCCTATATCACTATGATCCTCTGCTTCCCCAGCCTCATCATTTCTTTGTAATAAAAGCTTTGAAAATCCTTTCATGCATATTTTGAAATTTACCATGCATTATTCTTAGCTGTGTCAAAATTTTGAAATAGTAACCCAGAGCTTCTTGGTGGTAGCTAATATAATTTAGTACCCATTTGTCGACATTTCCTAATCCCCTCCCCAATATTTAGCCTCTGTTAACCACCATTCTACTTTCTATCAGTTTAGCTGTGTTAGATTCCACATGAGAGTTGAAAGGTTTCTGCTTGGGTATAAATTGCTGAACATTACGGTGGTGGTCTAACATGGGCGAAGGCCAAAGTAGCTTATTTTTTGGAGGCATTTCCTTCTTGTTCTTCCCTCATTCTTGATTACAACTTCTTTCTCTTCCCTCCACTCCCCCATGCGAAGAAAACTCCAATCAGTCCCTAGCACATCATCAACACCCGCCCCTAAACTCTGCCTCTGGCCAGAGTTTATATATACCTCAGCTTCCCTTGTCTCCTGACCAGTGGAAACGCATGAACTGAACTTTCCCAGTGAACTGTGCATTCCTCTCCACTTCTCAATAAAGGCCTCTTTTTCTTTTTGACTCTTTATTGCACCAAAAAAGGACCTAACATGAGTGAGCTATTGTTGTACTCTTTCTGTGACTGGCTTACCGTACTTCACTTAACATAATAGCCTCCAGTTTCATCAATGTTGCAAATGACAGTATTATAGGCAGTTAAGTTAGATATCAATTAATATACAGTCATAGAAGGACTGAGCTCTTAAAGCGGTCAACGAAAATTGGACATCGGAATTATGGCCTGAGGAGCATCCGAAGAAGGTGGGGCCTCAAGATATAGTCACAACGGCCCAACTTGTGTACTTCCACAAGGAATAAGCAGATGTAATTGGTACCACCCAGTCCATTAAATCCAAATATGCATCAGACACCTGGGTACATTACCAAAATACCTGAATCCCATGCCTCCCCAAAATGTTCCTAATTTAGAAATCATAGATAAGCCAAAATTAATGATGTCAGCCTTACACTTTGGCTACTTGACCCAATCCCCTATTGGATCAATATTAGCTAGGTGCAAATATTTGTAATCTTGTTGGTTGAAAATAGTGTGATCCATACTGTACCCACAGTGTAACTTTACTGTATAAATTACCCAAGACAAAGGTCTCAGTCCAACCAACTTTTGAGGTTCTTCCTGTCTCTCAGAAGATATCTCTCAATACATTTTTCCTGTTCTTAACCTCCATTATTCTTTGAAATTCACTCTTCAATTTTGTGGGGAACACAAATTTGGCTCATCTGACATCTAGCATGTTGGCCATTGTATTTCTCCATATCAACAGAATCTTTTATTTTTCTTTTCTGAATAGTGTTGCCTCAGGTGTATGTGAAACATTTTACTTATCAATACAGAAAACAATGACATTTAGATTGTTTCCACCTCTTAGCTATTGTGAGTCATGATGCAATGATAGTGGGAGTGGAAATGTCCATTTAATTCATTTTATTTCCTTTGGATATATGCCAGGGATGAAAATTCTGGGTTATACATTGTTTCTAATTTAATTTTGAGGAACCCCAAATATTATACTAACTTACCTTTCTTCCCATATTGTGCAAGAAATTTCTTTGTCTCTACGTCCTCAGCAATACTTATCTTTACTGTACTTGAGAATAGCCATTCTAAGTGGGAAAAGGTAATATACCATTGTGCTTTTGATTAGCATTTCTGTGATAATTATTGTTGTTGATCATCTTTTCATCTACCTGTTGGCCATTGCTGAATCCATTCAAAAGCATCTATTTAGGCTTATTTTGTATTTTTAAGTCTTCTCATGTATTTTGTGTTTGTGTGTTTCATTTTTGTATTGAATTCTTTAAATTCCTATTATACTTTAAATATAATGCCTCAGCAGATCTTTAAAATGCTTTCTCCCATATTGTCTGTTGTCTTACATTGCTTCAGATGGCTTCTTTCAATGCACAAATGCTTTCTATTTTAGTAGAACCCCATTTAGTTAGTTTTGATTTGTCTGGGGTTTTAAGGTCTTGTCCAAAGACATTTGCCCACTCTATCTTTGTGAAATATTTCTTATATACTTTTTTCTATTAGATATATGAGTTTAAAAGAAGGAAGGGCAAAAGTCATATGATCACATCACTAGATGCAGAAAAAAATTCCCCCTTTTACACACACACTCAATTTATATCATATATAATATTTTGTACTATATTTTTCACTTACCATATATTTTAGAAATTTTTACATGTTAACATTCAGTTCTCAAACTTTGTACATGGCTGCTCATTATTCAACATATTAAGGAAAAATAAGTTTATGGTACAAAGAATTTCTCTTGAGTTCTATCGGCCAATTTAAGTTACAAAGTCAAACTTCACCTAAGAATTCAGGAGATGTACTCTACTTTCTCTGTGAATAGCTTTGAAGAAAAGGGGACACTGTACAAATTACTATATGACATACAGTTTACTCTTTCTAAGAGAATCATTACAAAAAATACTCACTTATACTGTTTTTAAAAGTTGTCTATAATTCTTTAATTTGAATGATGGTTTTGTAGCCTGCTTCCACTGAGTAGAACACTAAGATTAATTTATAAGGAATAAATTCCATTTATTATTTTCATTGCAGATCAATATTCTGAAGATCAAAGCCTTCAGATCTAGTGACTGCATTTAGTGAGGTCACTAATACAGAAAGTAGGGCCCAAGACATCTTTTAATTTTCACCCAGAAACCTCATTCCAACATATAATTATCATCTAATTTTGGGAATTGAGTTTCACATGAAATAAGGAGACTACAAACATTCAGACTAGTACCAGCAGTTTTTCCAAACTTAGAATTGTTAGCTTATGCGGTCTTGCTTGAAAATTAGTAGGTTTTGTTTCAGTATTGTCACATGCAACTGAGTTAGATAGAAATATCACAGGCAGTCAGACAGGGCTGGGCCCTCAAAGAAGCCAGTGCAGAAGATCAGATACCTTGCTACTGTGGGAAAGAAAGACACCTGCACTGTGGAATAGACCTCAAGACAAAAGATAAGACAAGTGCACCCATATAGTTCCTAAGGATAAACATCAGGTATTGATATTCTAAATAGGTCTCTATCACCCTGAGGAAGGCAGGAGTCACTAACCCAAACTCCTACTGAAAGAAACCTGCTCAACATGCATGCCTGCCTGCTGTGAGTTGCTTCCCCATTTGTCTCCATTTAATTGATTTTACCTGAGCAATTACTTTGATTAGTTGGCTATAGTTCTATCCTACCTGATGCCCACCTTGGGAGTTTTCATTTTTTCCCCCAACTTGGATCTGCCTCACTTTGGGGTTTTGCTCTACAAAAATCCCTAGAAAAGACAGGGTCCTCAGCAACCCTCTCAAGACCTCTTCTGTCTCTCTCAGACAGAAGCTTTCTTCTTTTAGTAAAATAAAATATTTCAGAATTGTAATTTAGTATCTACTTTTCTGGAAAAATTGTTTCTATTTTTGCAAAGCATACAGCAAAGTGTATTTTGTCTAGACAGCAAACCAGGCATGAATATAACCTCTATTGCTTTAGAAACTCAAAGGGTTTGATAATACAATATTTTTGATTCAAAATTTTATCTTATTTGATAAAACGTTGAAAGCAAATGTTGAAAGCAGAAGATGAAAACCAGTTTGAAAAAAAATGTAGAGAATAAAAGCAAAAAGTCTTAGAGTTATATTCATAAAATGGACAGAAACTGGAGATTTAGTTGTCAAATTTGGTGTAATTGGCCTTTGGGGAGGCACATCACATTGTAAGGTATAGCTCTGAAGTTTCTAACTCACCCTTCTCCCGTGCCCTCATTTTATCTAAACTTCTAATCTGTCCATATCCTAACATTCCAGCTAGCTCATTGCTTTCTAGCATTTGAAAAATTTCTCTCTCTCTGTCTCTCTCTCACTCTCTCACATTCTAATTCTAAATTCATATGGAATTTTATGTTTATTTTACTTGTTTGTTTTGAGACAAGTTCTCATTATATAGTTCAGGGTGGACTTGAACTCCCTTTGAGCCCAAGCTGGCCTTAAGCCCACAGGAATCCTCTAGCCTGGATTCTTCAGTGTGCCAGGATTACTGGTGTGCAACACAGTGCACTGATTCTTACGAGATTTTGTGTGTGTGTGTGTGTGTGTGTGTGTGTGTGAGTGTGTGTGTGTGAGTACTGAGGATCAAACTCACAACCTCGTGCCTGCCAATCAGGCGCTGAAGCCACTGAGCCAAACTCCCATTCCTATTTTTTTCGAAGCAGGGTCATACTATGTAGTCCAGGCCGGCCTTGCTCACATTGTAGCCCAAGCTGGCCTTGAACTCACAATACTCCACCTACCTCAGCCTCCCGAGTGCTGTGATTAAAGTCATGCATCACCACCCCCAGCTTCATATGAGATTTTAAACTTGGTTTAAGCTTTATTGTTCTACAATTGTGTCTAATTTTGTTTAATCAAAGCTCTAAAATTTTAGGAAAATAGCTCCTCTGTGATAGTGCTTCAGGTTGGTATTAGGCTTATATGATTTATATGATGATAATCTTTTTATATGAAATATGGAGGAACTAAATACATAAGCATCCCACTTCATTTGGTTTGGAGATATGATAAAAAGGTAATAAGATACAAGATATAAAATAGTGTCACTCACTTGTTTTCTATATTGGCATGTATGACTTTTTTTCTTCCTTTTTTTTTTCTTTTCATGTAACTGTCATTGAACATGAGACCCTTGAACTAAGCTACATCCTCAGCCCATTTTTGATTTTTTTTTCATACAAAGTCTTGCTGGATTGCTTAGGGTGGGTTTCAACTTTTGTTCCTCCTGCTTCAGTCTCCCAGTGCTGGGATTACAGGTCTATGCCATTATACATGGCCTCCTAACTTCTTCTTTTTTTTTTTTCTATTTTCTTTCTAGATTGATGTTTGACCCTATGAAGAAATCTATTGTTTTACCATTTAGAATAAAAGGAACTCTGCTCAAGTTCCAAAACTTGTAACTCAAATCCAGCCTTAGTTCTTAAAAACTACTTTCATATTCCTGGGTGTGGTGTCTCATGCCTGTAATCTCAGCACTCTGAGAGACTGAGGCAGAAGGCAAACAAATTCAAACTCAGTATGGGTAACACAGTGACCTTGCAATACTCTGTCTCAAAGGAAAGAAAAAGAAAGAAGAATGAAAGGGGAGAAGTGCAGATGCAATGCATAGTGTTTAATGCCTAATTGTCTGTTTTCAATGCCTAGTATGACAAAAATTAAATAAATAAAAATAATGCTTAATGAATTTCGAAGAGTCAATGTAGTATTGAAGAAAGCAGATCATCATAGCAGATAACTCAAACTAAAAAAAAAACAAAAAACAAAAAAAAAAACCTGTCTACCACCATTCCTCATTGCACCATGAGATGCAAGCTAAATACCTAATTAGTTGGTAGCATATATTTAGATGAGTAGAATCTTGGCATCCTTTCTGTTTTCCATTCATCTGGTTTTCATTCATATTGAAATTATAGTAAAAATTTCCATTTCCCTGAAAATATAGTTAAGTTGCTTAGTCAAATAAGAAGACTATGACTTAAATCATAAAAAAAGACCTCAGTGATAACTGTTTTCTTCAGTTCAAAATGAAAAATTGATACATGTACCCAAAGAGTAAAAGTCCATTGTTTTAAACTATGCTCTCAATTATAAAACATGCTGACTGACTGAAATTCTAGGATTGAGAAAGAGGAAATGATTAACCAATAAACAGTATACTGCTTCATCAAACCTTATTTAACTGTAAAGAAAATGGCAAATTTGCCAGGGGTGGTGGCATACTCCTGTAATCCCAGCACTTGGGAGGCTGAGGCAGGAGGGTCTTTGCAAGTTCAAGACCACCTTTGGCTGCAAAATGAGTTCAAGTCCAGCCTGGACTGTGTGTGAGAACCTGTCTCAAAATGACAACAAACAAACAAACAAACAAAAAACCCCACAAAACCCCACCACTCTCAATGGAAGTGCACTGCTAGCTTAATTTTAGCACAAAAGACAAAGTCAGAGTGAGGCCAACTGCACAAAAAGTAATGGATACAAAAATGTGAAGCACAAATAACCAAATGTCTATTAAGCCCAGCAAATCTAGATTTCCTTTCCCCCAGGCTGTCTTTGACCTTAAAGAAGATAATTAGATACTGGCTTTAAAAACACACAGCTGGCTAACACTTTCCTTGGGGAATACAAGAGAGATGTGTATTAAAGAAACAAAGGAATTACTGCTCTTTAATAATTAATGTCATTACCACTATTTGGAAAAGTTTTTCTTTATTGCCAGTGCTATTGAAGATACTGTCCTATAAATATTTAAACTGTTCTATTTAATACTTTCACAACTGTTTTTTGAATTAGTCTGTTTTAAACCCTATTACCACACAGGAAATAATTCATAGACACTGAGTAAGGTACACAAATTTAAATCCATAGATTAAAGTTTTTTTTCTATCCTTTCATCTGTGAAATCACCACACAAAGCAAAATATAAAATTTTGGCCAACCTGAAAATTTTCCTTTAACTCTTGTGTCATCAATATGATCAGAGAAAATATCTATCATTTTTTCTAACTTAAATATTTTTCATCCATTCAGAATTTCATTTAAATAAAATTTCAGAATTTGCTCTTTTGAGCATCTTCAGCTTAGTTAATGTTTTAGGTATGTCTCCATATTGTAGGTCTCAAAATTAATTCACCATTTTTTATTTTTAGCTGGGTATGCTTCACTCTGTAAACTTATTCTAATCCCATGTTGGTGTCAACTTCTCAGATGATGCAAGTCAACAGGCTTGTACTTACTAGGAGTATCTGGGGAAAGCTGGTGATAAGAGATTTATGTTTAGTTCCCCAACTAGCTAGACATAAGGTTCTATCTACTCCAAGGAGTACATGGGACATGTAGGCCTTTCATAAGTTATTGTCCTAATATGTCAAATAATTTATTTAATATGTCAACAAGTATTTTTTTTGATAAGACAATTTTGATTTTTCATGATTTTTTCAAATCCATTTTATTTCAAGTACAAAAAATTTAAAGAAAAGAAAGAGGAGGAGGAGAAAGAAGAAGGAAGAAGAAGAAGGAAGAAGAAGGAGAAGGAGGAGGAGGAAGAGGAGGAGGAGGAGGAGGAGAAGGAGAAGAAGGAGAAGAAGAGAAAAGAAAACAACAAAATTTCAAAACAAGTCAATCAGAAGCAACAATGGTGCACACATGGTCATCCCCAAATCATTCACCCAGAGCACAAGACACCTGCATCCAATTGTCCGAAAAAAACCAGCATAATACTTTCTCTTTGGTGAACTCAGAGAAATTAATAGTATAACTTTCTTATCTATTAGTTTTATCTACATATACATACACATATACAAGGTTTTCCTTTCAAGTTCTAACATTAATGAAACAATACAATGTTTTTTTTTATTTAAGAGAAAGAAAAAAGACACCTATAAGAAAGACAAAAAGCAAAAAAGACAAACACAATTAGAGTAAATGCACAACAATAACATTACAGGTTTATAAAACAGGATGATAGAAACTTGACAGTGGTTGTAATATTGTGTATTGTTATCTTCAAAATGGTTGTTTACATTAACAGATTTGACATGTAAAATTGATCTAATCATATGAGTATTAACTGTTCTTTCTCAATAACTAATACACTCAGCAGTATGTTCATTTTAGTTATTTTACATATACATATATACAGATTTATATCTTTTCCCTTCCCTCTTTCCCCCTTTTGCCTTCCCAATTACTTTTGCTCTTTGAACTGTTTTTTACCGGTACATAATATTTATTATAGATTGTGGATCATATACACTTTTTCAGTCTCATACACTAGGGAGACAAGACGGAATTTACACATGTGGGTTTGATTTATCTCACTTATGAGTATGGTCTCAAGTCGTGACCATTTACTTATAAAAGTCTCAATGCAATCTTTCTTAATAACTGAGTAGTACTCCGTTGTATAAAAATACCACATCTTTTTTATCCATTCCTTGACTGATCGGCACTTGGGTTGTTTCCAAGATCTGGCTATTACAAATTGGGTTGCTATAAACATGGGTGCACAGATATCACTGTGGTATGATGTTTTCAATTCTTCTGGGAAAATGCCCAGAAGTGGGATAGCTGGGTTGAATGGGATCTCTAATCCTAGCTTCTTGAGGAATCTCCACACTGACTTCCATAGTGGTTGCACCAGTCTACACTCCCACCAA